>CM042396.1:1930137-1947637 GCA_023634145.1 Thymallus thymallus | reverse complement strand
CAACCACCGTGCCTTTGTGTGACGCAGAGTGGGTGAACGGATGATCTCCGCATGTGTGGTTCCCACCATGAAGCATGGAGGAGGAGGTGTGATGGTGTTGAGGTGCCTTGATGGTGACACTGTCTGTGATTTATTTAGAATTCAAGGCACACTTAACCAGCATGGCTACCACAGCATTCTGCAGCGATCCAACATCCCATCTGGTTTGTGCTTAGTGGGACTATCATTTGTTTTTCAACAGGACAATGACCCAACACACCTCCAGGCTGTGTAAGGGCTATTTGACCAAGAAGGAGAGTGATGGAGTGCTGCATCAGATTACCTGGCCTCCACAATCACCCGACCTCAACCAAATTTAGATGGTTTGGGATATGTTGGACCACAGAGTGAAAAGAAAAGCAGCCAACAAGTGCTCAGCATATGTGGGAACTCCTTCAAGACTGTTGGAAAAGCATTCCAGGTGAAGCTGGTTGAGATAATGCCAAGAGTGTGCAAAGCTGTAATCAAGGCAAAGGGTGGCTACTTCGAAGAATCTCAAATATAAAATATATTTTGATTTGTTTAACACTTTTTTGGTTACTACATGATTCCAATGTAAAACATAGTAATATATATATATAAAGTACCAGTACTGAGTATATACAGCGGGTGAAATAAGTATTGAACACGTCACCATTTTTCTCACTAAATATATTTCCAAAGGTGCTATTGACATGACATTTTCACCAGATGTAGGTAACAATCCAAGTAATCCATACATACACAGAAACCAAAACAAATAAGTTCAGAAATTAAGTTATGTGTAATAATGTGAAATGACACAGGGAAAAAGTATTGAACACACTTACTGATATTTATTTAATACTTTGTACAAAAGCCTTTGTTGGTAATGACAGCTTCAAGACGCCTCCTGTATGGAGAAACTAGTCCCATGCATTGCTCTGGTGTGATTTTGGCCCATTCTTCCACACAAACAGTCTTCAAATCTTGAAGGTTCCGTGGGCCTCTTCAATGAATCTTGATCTTCAGTTCTTTCCATAGATTTTGAATGGGATTTAAGTCAGGTGATTGGCTGGGCCATTCTAGCAGCTTTATTTTCTTTCTTTGAAACCAATTGAGAATTTCCTTGGCTGTGTGTTTGGGATCTGTCAGGCTCTGGCCACAGAGAAGCCTATTTGCTTCTCTATGTAGCTATGGTCAGAGTCTGACAGTGTCTTTCTTTTCTGTTTCTGTGTGGGTTTTGGGTTGATCCCTAATTAGAGGCAGCTGCACCGCATTGTCTCTAATTAGGGATCTTATATATGTTAGTCTGTCATTCACTCTGGTGTGGGTCGTTGTCGTATTATGTCGCAGTCACAGGCAAAGTAAGTGTGCCTTTTACGTCCGTTCATTGTTTGTGTTGGTGAACGTGACGTTTAGTCGATTCGTGTTTTTTGTTTCTGTAGTTCGTGTTTTGTGGGGTATTATACATAGTATAAAGACAATAAAATGTCGAACTACTATCCCTGCGCTGCATTATGTGTGTGCACCCTCTCGTGACAGGATCATTGTCTTGCTGAAATGTCCACCCTCGTTTCATCTTCATCATCCTGGTAGATGGCAGCAGATTTTTGTCAAGAATGTCTCGGTAAATTTGCCCATTCATCCTTCCTTCAATTATGTGAAGTTTGCCAGTACCATTTGCTGAAAAGCAGCCCCACACCATGATGTTCCCACCTCAAAACTTCACTGTTGGTATGGTGTTTTTAGGGTGATGTGCAGTGCCATTTCTCCTCCAAACATGGTGTGTATTATGACATCCAAACAGTTCAATTTTGCTCTCATCTGACCACACTATATTCTCCCAGTATTTCACTGGCTTTTCCAAATGTTGTGCAGCAAACTTTAAACGAGCTTCAACATGCTTTTTTGTCTTGCGTGGTGAGCGTGCATACAGGTGTCACGAGTGTGTGTGGGGAGAGACCAAGACTTAGCGCAGGGATAGTAGTTCGACATTTATGTTATTTATTTTACTATGTATAATAATACTAATGACCGAACTACCACAAATAACAAACACGATAAACAAGAAAACGTCACGTTCTTAAACAACACAAACACAAATGAACGGATGTAACTGAAAACACACTTACTTCACCGTGACTGCGACATACATCGATAACAACCCACACCCGAGTGAAGGACAGACTCAACATATATGGGATCCCTAATTAGAGACAATGCAGTGCAGCTGCCTCTAATTAGGGATCCACCCCAAACCCCACACATAAACAGAAAAGAACGACACTGTCAGACTCTGACCATAACTACATAAAGAAGCCTATTTGCTTCTCTATGGCCAGAGCCTGACAGTACCCCACCCCAAGGCGGGACTCCCGGACACCAAAAAAAAACCCACACAAAACAAGGGGGGGGGTAAATTAGGGAGGGAATAACCAGTCCTTTGGGGGCGGCTCTGGCTCCGGCGAAGTGGACAGTTTTTTCCCATGGCCCCTCCTTATAGCTGGGCCCGGACTGGGCACCGGTGGGGCAAACGGCTCCGGCCCTGGAGCGGGGAAAACAACCGGTGGAGCGGACTGCTCTGGCTCTGGAGCGGAGCAGACGGCTGAACCCGGACTGGGTACCGGTGGAGCGGACTGCTCTGGCACTGAGGCGGAGCAGACGGCTGGACCCGGAATGAGTACCGGTGGACTGACCTTCGCTGGAGGTTCGGGTGCGCTGACCTTCGCTGGAGGTTCGGGGGCGCTGACCTTCGCTGGAGGTTCGGGGGCGCTGACCTTCGCTGGAGGTTCGGGGGCGCTGACCTTCGCTGGAGGTGCAGGGCTGCTGACCTTCACTGGAGTTGCAGGGCTGCTGACCTTCGCTGGAGGTGCAGGGCTGCTGACCTTTGCTGGAGGTGCAGGGCTGATGACCTTCGCTGGAGGTGCAGGGCTGCTGACCTTCGCTGGAGGTTTAGGGGCTGCTGACCTTCGCTGGAGGTTCCGGGTCGCTCACCATCGCTGGAGATTCCGGTCCAATCACACGCCTCGCCAGGAGATTCATCTGGCGCTTGAAGTCCTCCAACGCCTGTACGACCAGCGGGTCCATCTGAGTCTCCAGAGGAAGAGCATTCCAGGCTCTCCACCACCTCGTCTGCTCCTCCTCCGGGTACTCATACAACCCCTCTGGCCGCTCCCGATCCAGATCTGTGGGCATACGAAGTGGTGTTGGTTCCTCCAGGAGCCCCCACGGGTAAAGGAACTGAAGCACGTCCTCGTCGTCGTCCTCCTCCGACGAGTCCGACTCGAACCCTCCGAGGAGTTCTGTGTCCGTATACCGACGCGGGAAACTCTCTCTCTCCCTCTCTCCCCAGTCACGCTGCTTGGTCTCATACGGGTGGGTCATTCTGTCACGGAATGAGGGTTGGAGAGACCAAGACGCAGCGCAGGGATTATAGTAGTTTGACATATTTTATTTGTTATACTATGTATAGCCCAGAAAGTAATACGATGTATAACAAACACAAAAAATGACGAACTACAAAACGAAACCAAAACACGAATTCCACACGTTACGTTAAAACAAAAACACGATATTTTAAACGTAACAAAAAAGCACACTTACTTCACCGTGACTGCGACATATAACGATAACGACCCACACCAACGTGAAGGACAGACTCAACATATATTGGATCCCTAATTAGAGACAATGCAGTGCAGCTGCCTCTAATTAGGGATCCAACCTAAACCCCACACAGAAACAGAAAAGGACGACACTGTCAGACTCTGACCACAGCTACATAGAGAAGCAAGTTAGGCTTCTCTATGGCCAGAGCCCGACAATGTTAGAGCAAACATCTCACCATCACTGTCTCAGAACTCTGCCTGTGACTTGTCTCCTGCTCATTGTTGGTCCACTTTTACTCCTGTGACATTACATGACATCACTTCTCTGTTACATTCTTTGAAATCCTCATTTTGTCCTATGGATGTTGTTCCTACTGTGCTATTTGTACAAGTTTTTGACTCCACTGGCCCCTATATTGTTGAGATGCTTAATTCTTCACTTTTAACTGGTGTTGTTCCTAGTTTTTTTAAACATGCTGTTGTTAAGCCTGTACTTAAAAAAACAAATTTGGATCTGCTACAACCTAAAAGCTACAGGCCAATATCTAAACTTCCATTCATGTCAAAAATTCTAGAAAAAGTTGTAGCAGAGAAACTCACCCTTTTTCTAGAGAAACATGAGTTGTTTGACAAATTCCAGTCTGGTTTCCGTAAAACACATTCCACGGAAACGGCGTTACCTAAAGTTTCTAGTGATATTATGATGTCAGCTGACTCTAAAGAATATTCAGTGTTGGTTTTATTGGACCTCTCATCGGCTTTTGACACTATTGACCATAATATTATGATAAATAGACTTTGTGATCTGGTTGGGATGTCTGGATCAGTTTTAAAATGGTTTTCATCCTACCTGTCTGGTAGAAGTTTTAGTGTTTATGTGAATCAGATCATGTCTGAAACTGCAGAGTTGTCATGTGGGGTACCTCAGGGTTCTGTCTTGGGCCCTATTCTGTTCCTCTTGTACATATTTCCTCTCGGACAGATAATTTGTCAGTTTAGTGACATATCTTACCATCTGTATGCGGATGATATACAACTGTATTGCTCCTTTAAGGAAACTGAGTTCTCTAAACTGTCTTCCCTAATCAACTGTCTGACTAGTATCAAACAGTGGTTATGTGACAACTTTTTGCTTCTGAATTCAGACAAAACAGAAACACTAATTCTCGCCCCTGAAAGTAAAATCCCAAAGATAATACAGCATATTGGTGACTTAGGCTCATATGTCCAACCGAGCCTTAGGAGCTTAGGTGTTGTTTTTGATTCAGCTGTCCTTGGAGCTCCACTCTAAACAATTAGTTAGAAACTGTTTCTTCCAACTGAGGAATATTTCAAAATTAAGATAATTTGTGACTAAGGGTGAGTTGGAGATGATCATTCATGCGTTCATCTCCTCTCGTTTAGATTACTGTAACAGTCTTTTTACCTGTTTGAGTAAGAAGGAGCTTTATTGCCTCCAGGCTGTTCCGAACTCTGCTGCAAGGCTTTTAACTCACATTAAGAAAAGAGAACACATCACACCTGTTTTAGCAGCATTACACTGGTTACCAGTCCAGTATAGAATTCATTTTAAAATCCTGGTTCTTACCTTCAGAGCCTTGCATGGTCAAGTGCCTACTTACATCACTGACTTGATACAGCTTCACACTCCCACCCGGAGTCTCAGGTCATTAGATCAGAGGCTATTAGTTGTTCCTCGTACTCATTTTAAAACTAGAGGGGACCAATCATTCCAGGCAGTGGCTCCTAAGCTGTGGAATGCTTTGCCTCCCCTTCTGCGTTGTGCGAACTCTGTTGATTCTTTTAAAAAGCAACTGAAGACTTTGCTCTTCAAGCAGGCTTTTAGGTAGTCGAGGGGTTTTTATGGTTGTCTGTTATGTTTTCTATTTTTGTTTAATATTCTTGTATTTCAAGATTTGTTATTGTATTTCATTTTATTGTGAAGCACTTTGTGATTTTTATCTGTGAAATGTGCTATATAAATACATTTTACTTACTTACTTACTTGTGTGACACCTTGGCAATGAGACCTTTTTGTAGGCCATCAGTTGGGACTGAACCAGCTGATATTAATTTGCACTGACAGGGGGCTGGATTGCTTTTTAATTACTGATAGTTTTCAGCTGTTGTCTTGGCTTTCCATGCCTTTTTGCACCTCCCTTTCTTCATGTGTTCAATACTTTTTCCCTGTGTCATTTCACATTATTACACATAACTTAATTTCTGAACTTATTTGTTTTGGTTTCTTTGTATGTATGGATTACTTGGGTTGTTACCAACATCTGGTGAAAATGTCATGTCAATAGCACCTTTGGAAATATATTTACTGAGAAAAATGGTGACATGTTCAATACTTATTTCACCCGCTGTACATACTCAGCAAAAAAAGAAACTCAATAGAAAACTTAGGACACTAAAGAGGCCTTTCTACTGACTGAAAAACACCAAAATAAAGATACCCAGCGTCCCTGCTCATCTGCGTGAACGTGCCTTAGGCATGCTGCAAGGAGCCATGAGGACTGCAAATGTGGCCAGGGCAATAAATTGCAATGTCCGTACTGTGAGATGCCTAAGACAGCGCTACAGGGAGACAGGACGGACAGCTGATCGTCCTCGCAGTGGCAGACCACGTGTAACAACACCTGCACAGGATCGGTACATCCGAACATCACACCTGCGCGACAGGTAGAGGATGGAAACAACAACTGCCCGAGTTACACCAGGAACGCACAATCCCTCCATCAGTGCTCACAGCAAGAACTGGCTAATCTGGTGCAGTCCATGAGAAGGAGATGCACTGCAGTACTTAATGCAGCTGGTGGCCACACCAGATACTGACTGGTACTTTTGATTTTGACCCACCCTTTGTTCAGGGACACATTATTCAATTTCTGTTAGTCACATGTCTGTGGAACTTGTTCAGTTTATGTCTCAGTTGCTGAATCTTGTTATGTTTATACAAATATTTACACATGTTAAGTTTGCTGAAAAATAAACGTAGTTGACAGTGAGAGAACGTTTCGTTTTTTGCTGAGTATATATATATATATATATATATATGACTGAGTGTACAAAACATTCTTTCGATGACATAGACTGACCAGGTGAATCCAGGTGAAAGCTATGATCCCTTATTAATGTCACTTGTTAAAGGAAAAATCCAACCAGAACCACTCATTCCATTCATTTACAGTGTTAAATAACACTAATATTTGAGAACAAATATTCTTGTGAACAAATGTTTCATTTTGGCGTTATAACAAGGTGGAGCAACATTGACAATCGTGTAAATCTGTTGCAGCTCAAGTCGACTACAAAATCCACAATACAATGTTCTCTCTATGGGCTGGCTGGCTACCTAGCTAGGTAGCTAGCTAACTACTGTAGTGGAAAAAACTTTTCCCTCTTACTAAAAAATAAAAGCATTTCTGGAGTTTGTAGAAGCAAGATAGACTTTTATTACAGAAGCAATAAAAGCCGAGCGACCTGCAGATCAGCTCCTGTACATCTCTCAGTTCTTGGCTTTTGTACAAGACACAGTTAACCCCTCCTGCACGGTTACACCCATTCTATTTTCCTCCACCCTGGTCTTAAAACTCCTGCTTGTTTTCTCCTTATTTGGAGATAATAGTGGCACAGAATACATGTCTAGTTGTAAGTCAGAAGAATGGGAGGTTCACAGGAAGCCTTTATCCCTGGGGGAGTCTCCTGACTCTGGTTACATTCCTCTGGTCAAGGGTCAACAGGCTGAGTGGTAGGGGGTTGCCTCCACCCTACCATCATCTGCTGAGGACACAAAGAGACCTTGTCTCTACTTGAAACAGACAAAGCTGTTCATATTCAGGGAGCTATAAAGAATTGGAAATTACACAATAACTATAAAGAATTGGAAAATATATAATACTACGCACAATAGTACCAAAGACAATATCAGCCTGTAAGGTAGATAGTTAGCTGTAAAATCGGCTATTTATGTCTACAATCTCACCATGTTCAACCTGCAGATCGATGCGCCTCACAGAGTGGAGTCTAACATTCGCAACGAATACTTTTGAGGAGATGGGAAACATTGCCCATGCAACGTCAATTGGCCTCAATGAGTGAATGGGAGTCTATTGGGCACTAGCTCCAAAAACATTTTTTTATAAATCAGATATGAGAGATAATTAACTTGCAATTTGTAGTATTGTCTAGCTTTGGAATCATGACATTAAAATAAGCATGTTTCTCGACATATACACTGACTTTGCGGCACGATTAGCTTAGCAACTGCATGACGCAGCATGACAACGTGAACATGATTGGTTGACAGTCTGCTGGGTGGGGCATTATATGTCCCTTCATTCATTGGATTCCTATTTTCTTTCAAAAAATATCTAAGGCAATGGCACCATGCAATGCACCTTAGACTAAAGAGGCAAACATATAGGAAAAATGTGCTAGACCCTCTGTTAACTTCCACATTTCTCGAGGTAAGAATATTGCAAAAATATGATCAATGGATCATTCGAGAAAAGACATCCTCCCGTCTCTCTCATCTTTGCATCCTGTAGCACAAATTCCAAAAAGTTTTGAGACACTGTAAATTCCATGGAGAATAAGAGCATCTCCTCCCAGCTGCCCACTGCAATGAGGCTAGGAAACACTGTCACCACCGATAAATCTACGATAACCGAGAATTTCAATTGGCATTTTGCTACGGCTGGCCATGCTTTCCACCTGGCTACCCCTACCCCGGCCAACAGCTCTATACCCCCTGCAGCGACTTGCCCAAGCCCCCCCCCCCTGCTTCTCCTTCACCCAAATCCAGATAGCTGATGTTCTGAAAGAGCTGCAAAATCTGGACCCCTACAAATCTGCTGGGTTAGACAATCTGGACCCTTTCCCTTCCTTTTCAAAATTTATCCTTCGCAATTGTTGCAACCCCTATTATTAGCCTGTTCAACCTCTCTTTCATATCGTCTGAGATCCCTAGAGATTGGAAAGCTGCCACGGTCATCCCCCTCTTTAAAGTCTTCGAAAGCCAAGTTAACAAACAGATCACCGACCATTTTGAATCCCACCGTGCCTTCTCCGCTATGTAATCTGGTTTCCGAGCTGGTGCACCTCAGCCACACTCAAGGTCCTAAACGATATCATAACCGCCATCGCTAAAAGACAGTACTGTGCAGCCGTCTTCATCGACCTGGCCAAGGCTTTCGATTCAATCCCTGCATTCTTATCGGCAGACTCAATAGCCTTGGTTTGTCAAATAACTACCTCGCCTGGTTCACCAACTACTTCTCAGATAGAGTTCAGTGTGTCAAATCGGAGGACCAGTTGTCCGGACCTCTGGCAGTCTCTATTGGGGTGCCACAGGGTTCCATTTTTGGGCCGACTCTATTCTATGTATATATCAATGATGTTGATATATACATAGGAAGCCAATCTAGAATTGGCTTCCTATTTCGCAACAAAGCCTCCTTCACTCATGCTGCCAAACATGCCCTCGTAAAACTGACTCTCCTACCGATCCTTGACTTCGGCGATGCCATTTACAAAATAGCCTCCAACACTCTCCTCAGAAAATTGGCTGTAGTCTATCACAGTGCCATCCGTTTTGTTACCAAAGCACCATATACTACCCACCACTGTGACCTGTATGCTCTCGTTGGCTGGCCCTGACTACATATGCATCGCCAAACCCAATGGCTCCAGGTCATCTATAAGTCTTTGCTAGGTAAATCCCCGCCTTATCTCAGCTCTCTGGTCACCATAGCAACACCCACCCATAGCATGTTCTCCAGCAGGTATATTGCACTGGTCATCCCCAAAGCCAACACCTCCTTCCTTCCAGTTCTCTGCTGCCAATGACTGGAACGAATTGCAAAAATCATTGAAGCTGGAGACTAACATCTCCCTCAATTAGTTTAGGCATAAGCCGTCAAAGCAGCTTATCATTCACTGCACCTGTACACAGCCCATCTGTAAGTAGCCCAACCTACTACCTCATCCCCATATTGTTATTGTTTGCTAATTTGCACCCCAAATTGTAATTTGCTAAATTGTAATTATTTCACTACTATGGCCTATTTATTGCCTTACCTTCCTAATCTTACTACATTTGCACACACTGTACATAGATTTTTCTATTGTGTTATTGACTGTACGTTTGTTTATTCTCATGTGTAACTGTGTTGTTGTTGTTTTTGTCGCACTGCTTTGCTTTGTCTTGTCCAGGTCGCAGTTGTAAATGAGAACTTGTTCTCAACTGGCCTACCTGGTTAAATAAAGGTGAAATAAAATCTACCTGGTTAAATAAAGGTGAAATAAAACCTACCTGGTTAAATAAAGGTGAAATAAAACCTACCTGGTTAAATAAAGGTGAAATAAAACCTACCTGGTTAAATAAAGGTGAAATAAAACCTACCTGTTTAAATAAAGGTGAAATAAAACCTACCTGTTTAAATAAAGGTGAAATAAAACCTACCTGGTTAAATAAAGGTGAAATAAAACCTACTGTCACGGTGCGCATTATATAAGGGACGGTAAACGGAGCGCTGGTGAAGTGTCATCCTTTTATTAAATGAGATGTTCTCTCGAGGCATAAAATAAAAGGAGAGTATAACAAAAAACAGTCTACAAACAAAGCACGGTGACTTACTGTGTGAGCAGAAAAGCAGACAAGCAGGAACAATGATCCAAACACAGGTGGATTTGGGTTGCTCTTAAATACTATCCCCAATCAGAGACAACGCTAGACAGCTGTCTCTGATTGGGGATCATAATCTCCCTAATAGGAGTGTGAGGACTTGGTTGTGTGCCTCTCTCCTCCCCTAGGTGGGAGTAAGAGGCCTTACCACAACCAAGCCCTCACAGTACCCCCCCCCCTAAGGTGCGGACTCCCGATCGCACACCAAAAAAAATCCCCCCTCTCCTGAAAGAAAAAATGTCCAAAACTCTAGGGGGGACATGGCGGGGTACTGAGGTGGTTGCTGGTGGGGGCTCCGGTTCTGGTTCCAGGCGTGGCACAGGCTGTGAGAGTAGCTTCCCTCCTACCTCTCCGTTGCACGCCCGGTCCGGTCCGGACCCCGGCGCGATGGTTCCCCCCTCAGTACTCCCGCCTTCCACCAAGTCCTGTCTGGACCCTGGTGTGGGAGCCCTCGACCCTGGAGAGGGGCTGACAACCGGCCCCAGACTGGGCACCGGTGGAGCGGACTGCTCCGTCCCTGGAGCGACGTAGACGACCGGCCCCGGACTGGGCACCGGTGGAGCGGACTGCTCCGGCACTGGAGCGACGCCGACGACCGGCCCCGGACTGGGCACCGGTGGAGCGGACTGCTCCGTCACTGGAGCGACGTAGACGACCGGCCCCGGACTGGGCACCGGTGGAGCGGACTGCTCCGGCACTGGAGCGACGCAGACGACCGGCCCCGGACTGGGCACCGGTGGAACGGACTGCTCCGTTACTGGAGCAACGTAGACGACCGGCCCCGGACTGGGCACCGGTGGAGCGGACTGCTCCTTCACTGGAGCGACGTCGACGACCGGCCCCGGACTGGGCACCGGTGGAGCGGACTGCTCTGGCGCTGGAGCAGAGCAGACTGTTGGACCCGGATGTGGCTCTGGTGGAGGTTCAGGGCTGCTCACCTTCACCTGAGGTCCCGGGCTGCTGACCTTCCCCGGAGGTCTCGGGCTGCTGACCTTCCCCGGAGGTCTCGGGCTGCTGACCTTCGCCGGGGGTCTCGGGCTGCTGACCTTCGCCGGGGGTCTCGGGCTGCTGACCTTCACCGGGGACCTCGGGCTGCTGACCTTCACAGGAGGCCTCGGGCTGCTGACCTTCTCCGGAGGTCTCGGGCTGCTGACCTTCTCCGGAGGTCTCGGGCAGCTGACCTTCACCGGAGGCCTCGGGCTGCTGACCTTCACAGGAGGCCTCGGGCTGCTGACCTTCTCCGGAGGTCTCGGGCTGCTGACCTTCACCGGAGGCCTCGGGCTGCTGACCTTCACCGGAGGCCTCGGGCTGCTGACCTTCACAGGAGGCCTCGGGCTGCTGACCTTCACCGGAGGCCTCGGGCTGCTGACCTTCACCGGAGGCCTCGGGCTGCTGACCTTCACAGGAGACCTCGGACTGGTCGCCGTGCTCACCCTGGGCACCGACGGAGAGGTGGTTTTCAGCCCTGCCGTAGGTCTGGCTGTCGGCCCCAGACTGGGCACCGACACGCTATGGAGCTCCTGCTCCACAGCGGGACTGAACGTCGTGCCCACCCTGGGCACCGACGCAGAGATGGTCTCCAGCCCTGTGGTTGGGCTGGCTGTCGGCCCCAGACTGGGCACCGACACGCTATGGAGCTCCTGCTCTACAGCGGGACTGAACGTCGTGCCCACCCTGGGCACCGACGCGGAGATGGTTTCCAGCCCTGTGGTTGGGCTGGCTGTCGGCCCCAGACTGGGCACCGACGCGCTATGGAGCTCCTGCTCCACAGCGGGACTGAACGTCGTGCCCACCCTGGGCACCGACGTAGAGATGGTTTCCAGCCCTCTGGTGGGGCTGGCTGTCGGCCCCAGACTGGGCACCGACACGCTATGGAGCTCCTGCTCCACAGCGGGGCTGAACGTCGTGCCCACCCTGGGCACCGACGCAGAGATGGTTTCCAGCCCTGTGGTGGGGCTGGCTGTCGGCCCCAGACTGGGCACCGACACGCTATGGAGCTCCTGCTCCACAGCGGGGCTGAACGTCGTGCCCACCCTGGGCACCGACGCAGAGATGGTATCCAGCCCTGTGGTGGGGCTGGCTGTCGGCCCCAGACTGGGCACCGACACGCTATGGAGCTCCTGCTCTACAGCGGGACTGAACGTCGTGCCCACCCTGGGCACCGACGCGGAGATGGTTTCCAGCCCTGTGGTTGGGCTGGCTGTCGGCCCCAGACTGGGCACCGACGCGCTATGGAGCTCCTGCTCCACAGCGGGACTGAACGTCGTGCCCACCCTGGGCACCGACGTAGAGATGGTTTCCAGCCCTCTGGTGGGGCTGGCTGTCGGCCCCAGACTGGGCACCGACACGCTATGGAGCTCCTGCTCCACAGCGGGGCTGAACGTCGTGCCCACCCTGGGCACCGACGCAGAGATGGTTTCCAGCCCTGTGGTGGGGCTGGCTGTCGGCCCCAGACTGGGCACCGACACGCTATGGAGCTCCTGCTCCACAGCGGGGCTGAACGTCGTGCCCACCCTGGGCACCGACGCAGAGATGGTATCCAGCCCTGTGGTTGGGCTGGCTGTCGGCCCCAGACTGGGCACCGACGCGCTATGGAGCTCCTGCTCCACAGCGGGGCTGAACGTCGTGCCCACCCTGGGCACCGACGCAGAGATGGTCTCCAACCACAGAGCTGTGCTGGCGACCGTCGCTGTAGCCTCCGTGCGAGGAGTAGGCACGGGGCGTACTGGACTGGGGAAACGCACCACTGGTCTGATGCGAGGCGCAGGCACGGGCCGTACCGGGCTGGGGAAACGCACCGTTGGGTTGGTGCGTTTAGCTGGCACGGGTCGCACCAGGCTGGAGACACGCACCATAGGGCTGGTGCGCGGAGCAGGCGCGGGCCGTACCGGGCTGGGGAAACGCACCGTTGGATTGGTGCGTTTAGCTGGTACGGGTCGCACCGGGCTAATGTTGCGCACCGATGGTTTGGTGCGCTGAGTCGGTCTCCTCTTCCTCCGACTCTGGACCGGCGCTGGAGGCACCGGACTGGGAACTGGCGCTGGAGCACGACTGTCCCTGTCGTCTCTACTCCACCGCCAATCCCCATCCTGTGAGGGTTCCTCCGGGAACCCCCACGAGTGAGGGAACAGAAGCACATCGTCGTCGTCTTCCTCCGACTCCTCTCTGTACTCCTGCTCCCACGGCTGTAGGGGCTCCTCCTGGAACCCCCACGAGTGCAGTGGTCGGGGCTCTTCTCCTTCGATCCCCGACCACCCCCATAGCCCCCCCCCCCCAAAATCAGTTTGGGGGGTTTTCTGGGCTCCAGGCTGGTCCTCAACTTTAGCCCGGTGACGTTTACCCCGTCTACGGCGCCTCTGCTGCTCCGGACCCCAGCCTTCCTCCACCGAGCGATAGTAAGAGTGTTCCTCCTCTGTAATTTTTCCCATACCGAGGAGGATATATCCTAGAGTAATCCCCCGTTGCGTCCCAGGGTGGTGGATCATTCTGTCACGGTGCGCATTATATAAGGGACGGTAAACGGAGCGCTGGTGAAGTGTCATCCTTTTATTAAATGAGATGTTCTCTCGAGGCATAAAATAAAAGGAGAGTATAACAAAAAACAGTCTACAAACAAAGCACGGTGACTTACTGTGTGAGCAGAAAAGCAGACAAGCAGGAACAATGATCCACACACAGGTGGATTTGGGTTGCTCTTAAATACTATCCCCAATCAGAGACAACGCTAGACAGCTGTCTCTGATTGGGGATCATAATCTCCCTAATAGGAGTGTGAGGACTTGGTTGTGTGCCTCTCTCCTCCCCTAGGTGGGAGTAAGAGGCCTTACCACAACCAAGCCCTCACACCTACCTGGTTAAATAAAGGTGAAATAAAACCTACCTGGTTAAATAAAGGTGAAATAAAACCTACCTGTTTAAATAAAGGTGAAATAAAACCTACCTGGTTAAATAAAGGTGAAATAAAACCTACCTGGTTAAATAAAGGTGAAATAAAACCTACCTGGTTAAATAAAGGTGAAAAAATTATAATAATAAATAAAAACATGAAAACATGAAATTAACTTCATCAGAGATGCAAAAAAAACAATATAACATTCAAAATGGGTGAACCTTTCTGTAATGGCACTTCGTTCTTCTTTACCACCATAATTGTATGGTGTTGGAGACAGCAGACAGTATTGGCAACGCGAACGACAAAACAAAATAAGTTTCTTTCAAAAGTTTAATAGTCAAACACAAAAATTACAATGTTCAACGCACGGTCAAAAAACTGTGTTGCTTCAATAGTGTCTAACTCCAAACTAACCAAGTTACGTCAATTACAAGCTATTACTACGCAGGTGCGTCCTATTTAAATTTTAGGAAATCAGAAAATGTATCGTATATTTATATAATTTAAACATTCATAATAACCCATGCATTTAAACTAACATAAACCTTGTAAATGATAATGAAATATACATGTTATACATGTATATTTCTTAACTGTTTTTAACAAAGATATTATCGATCAACTAGTTCCTCGTTGGCTCTTACACCGGCCCCTAATTGGTTAGGCAGGAGGACTAAGCAATTACAAACTTAAACATTAAGATCCAAACTACTTCTAATGTCCATTAATGTCCATGAACTATCAAACCTAATCTTGTTTTCTGTGATTATTCCCGTTTCTCAAACATTCTCACTCAATCCTCTCTCCCAGCATTGCTTCTTCCAATAAGCACAGTTTGTTTATGGGCCTTTCTAGAATGCTGGCCTTGGTTTTCATCTTCGCCCTTCGCACTGATCCACTGGAATCCGCTAACGTTTCAACTACTCTCCCCATGAGCCAAGAATTGCGAGGGGAAGAACTATCCACTAGCAGCACAACATCTCCAGCTGTGAAGTTTCTTCTTGGCCTTGCCCATTTCTGGCATTCCTGGAAAAGTGGAAGATACTTGCGTGTCCATCTGGTCCAGAATAAGTCTGCAAGATATTGGACTTGCCTCCACCGCTTTCTTGTGTACATGTCATCCTTGTTGAAGATGCCTGGGGGCATGCTGAGTTGAGACTTCATCAGCAATAAATGATTAGGAGTTAGAGGCTCAAGGTCATTTGGATCATCCAAGATACTTGTGAGCGGCCTGCCGTTGATAATGTTTTTTTACACTCAGTGTAGATGAATGCCCCAGGAAGACAGCGTTCGCCGCTCCCTGCAGAAGACCCCAGGAAGACCCCTGCACTGGTCTAGATGTTGCATATGGTATCTGTCATATCTGACAGTAGCTGTGAAGGCTGTTCACTGAACAGTTTGTAGGGTATCATTCAATAGATTATCATTTAGCCATGTGTTTCAAAACTCCAGAAAATTAAAGGGTAGGTAACATAAACGTAACCACATGTAACATATGGTTTTGCATTAGTATACGCCAGTGGAGGCTGCTGAGGGGAGGACGGCTCATACTAATGGCTGGAATTGAGCAAATGGAATGGCATCAAACACATGGAAACCAGCCATTCAGTATAATGTAAACTCCAATAGAAATAACTTCAGATGTATAACTTCAAATTGTCACAATGTTTGAGTTTATGACTCCCCCAATAAATTCCTTTCTCTCTCTCTCAAACCGTTCTACAGAATGGTCTCTGGGAAAGCCCTTCTGGGAAAGCCCTCTGGGAAAGCCCACAGAGAAGGCAAGGCATCAATAGAATGGACAATGAACAATATTTCTGTAATCCAACCAATTTAAAGTGTCAGTTGGTACTTAAAGAATGTGATGTCAGATCAGTTACTGTCTGGGATGTTGTTACCGATGATAATTCAACATAAATTGTATCTTTGGAAGTCTACACATTCTGGTTATCAGATAAACATGTAATTGTTGTGCAATTTAGATGTTTGAATATGGAACTATTTGTGAAAATATTAAATGTAATTTCTAACCTTTATAAATGAGAAAAGTGATTTCATGAGTAAACTCACATCAGTCAGTAGCCACACCCAAGTGAACTTTCATTTGGTTAGAACGATGAAACACGCCCCTTCTCTTGCCAGTACAAAAGCCCCCTTGTGACGCCATTCACATCAGACTAAGCCAGCCACGGTGTAAGCCGAGGCTGAGAATGGTTGAGTTCCCGATGACGCTAGGACTGGTGACCATGCGTTTAAAAAGGGCTACATTTAACTACAACTCTATCTAACGAAAGCTACATGAACTATAACTTGGAGATGACGACCAGCCAGAAAAAAGCACGAGCTGATTATGGTATGAACTTGGTATGAACTTTGAGCTGTGATTCACTAAAGAAGAAGTGATCAGATCTTAGTGGTCGCTGTTGTCAGACTGCAGTTGGTGAACACGCCCTAAGACGAACAGACACTGCAGCCAGAAAGACTCTCCAAGGAGTCAAGTCTATCGAAGCCAAGCTCAAACCATAAATATATAATTGCATTTAATTTATCTGAATGGGCGGTTATTAGAAGGCATGAGATATTGTGTTTACGTTAGCATAGCTTCATCCAGACTTCATCCTTTGTCTATCTGTTCCCGCTCATTTCACTAAAACCCCACCACTTTACTGTGTTTAACTAGCCATCATATCAAAAATCCCACTAGGGACTTTTCATGGCATGATTGCTAACATGTATGATCTATACTATTGTATATACTGTATAAGTAATTCTGTGTGATTCTTTAGCTAGTAATTAAATCATTAAGACAATTTGTGGATGCTGATTTAAACATGGGAGCTAGGATCCGTGCAGATTTTTATCTTACGATCTTCTGGATGAGACTGATAATTAGTTAATGTTGAATAATCTATTTGATAAAGTAGCATGTCTCACATTTAATCAAAGCCAGAGACACTACAAAATTAAACCAAATCATTTGCACTACTGGTTTCAATTACATTTTCAGCCAACTTACAAGCAAATACTTTATGAATGTATTGTTACAAATCACTCACTTGTCTACCACTACCAAATGCACAGGAGAAGAGGAGATGCAGTTTTTTGCATGGATTTGTATTGTTTCTTCTTCGTGGATGTACATAGTAGCTCACCAGTGCCAACACTTGGTTTGGAATGTAATTACATGCTAGCATGTTTAGTAGCTAATCTTACCCAGCTGGAACTAGCTAGGTAGCACCGGTTCTCCATATGACATTGAGAAATAGTGTATTGAGGGTAGTTACAAAGATATCTGGAAATAAGTTAATA
>CM042396.1:1885137-1925137 GCA_023634145.1 Thymallus thymallus | reverse complement strand
GTTATATGTTGATGTCTTGGAGGAGTGTCTGGTTCATTTCTCATGTGTCTAGTCACTCACTCCTCTCGTTATATGTTGATGTCTTGGAGGAGTGTCTGGTTCATTTCTCATGTGTCTAGTCACTCACTCCTCTCGTTATATGTTGATGTCTTGGAGGAGTGTCTGGTTCATTTCTCATGTGTCTAGTCACTCACTCCTCTCGTTATATGTTGATGTCTTGGAGGAGTGTCTGGTTCATTTCTCATGTGTCTAGTCACTCACTCCTCTCGTTATATGTTGATGTCTTGGAGGAGTGTCTGGTTCATTTCTCATGTGTCTAGTCACTCACTCCTCTCATTATATGTTGATGTCTTGGAGGAGTGTCTGGTTCATTTCTCATGTGTCTAGTCACTCACTCCTCTCGTTATATGTTGATGTCTTGGAGGAGTGTCTGGTTTATTTCTCATTTGTCTAGTCACTCACTCCTCTCATTATACGTTGATGTCTTGGAGGAGTGTCTGGTTTATTTCTCATGTGTCTAGTCACTCACTCCTCTCGTTATATGTTGATGTCTTGGAGGAGTGTCTGGTTCATTTCTCATGTGTCTAGTCACTCACTCCTCTCATTATATGTTGATGTCTTGGAGGAGTTGTCTGGTTTATTTCTCATGTGTCTAGTCACTCACTCCTCTCATTATATGTTGATGTCTTGGAGGAGTTTCGGGTTTATTTCTCATGTGTCTAGTCACTCACTCCTCTCATTATATGTTGATGTCTTGGAGGAGTGTCTGGTTTATTTCTCATGTGTCTAGTCACTCACTCCTCTCATTATATGTTGATGTCTTGGAGGAGTGTCTGGTTTATTTCTCATGTGTCTAGTCACTCACTCCTCTCGTTATATGTTGATGTCTTGGAGGAGTGTCTGGTTCATTTCTCATGTGTCTAGTCACTCACTCCTCTCGTTATATGTTGATGTCTTGGAGGAGTGTCTGGTTCATTTCTCATGTGTCTAGTCACTCACTCCTCTCGTTATATGTTGATGTCTTGGAGGAGTGTCTGGTTCATTTCTCATGTGTCTAGTCACTCACTCCTCTCGTTATATGTTGATGTCTTGGAGGAGTGTCTGGTTCATTTCTCATGTGTCTAGTCACTCACTCCTCTCGTTATATGTTGATGTCTTGGAGGAGTGTCTGGTTCATTTCTCATGTGTCTAGTCACTCACTCCTCTCATTATATGTTGATGTCTTGGAGGAGTGTCTGGTTCATTTCTCATGTGTCTAGTCACTCACTCCTCTCGTTATATGTTGATGTCTTGGAGGAGTGTCTGGTTTATTTCTCATTTGTCTAGTCACTCACTCCTCTCATTATACGTTGATGTCTTGGAGGAGTGTCTGGTTTATTTCTCATGTGTCTAGTCACTCACTCCTCTCGTTATATGTTGATGTCTTGGAGGAGTGTCTGGTTCATTTCTCATGTGTCTAGTCACTCACTCCTCTCATTATATGTTGATGTCTTGGAGGAGTTGTCTGGTTTATTTCTCATGTGTCTAGTCACTCACTCCTCTCATTATATGTTGATGTCTTGGAGGAGTTTCGGGTTTATTTCTCATGTGTCTAGTCACTCACTCCTCTCATTATATGTTGATGTCTTGGAGGAGTGTCTGGTTTATTTCTCATGTGTCTAGTCACTCACTCCTCTCATTATATGTTGATGTCTTGGAGGAGTGTCTGGTTCATTTCTCATGTGTCTAGTCACTCACTCCTCTCATTATATGTTGATGTCTTGGAGGAGTGTCTGGTTCATTTCTCATGTGTCTAGTCACTCACTCCTCTCATTATATGTTGATGTCTTGGAGGAGTGTCTGGTTCATTTCTCATGTGTCTAGTCACTCACTCCTCTCGTTATATGTTGATGTCTTGGAGGAGTGTCTGGTTTATTTGACTTGTGTGTGTTTGTGGAGTTTGTCCCTGTTTATCGGATAAACTGATAAACTGATAAAAGTGTGAGAGCTGGGACCACAGTCTCATCATGGATTAAAATCCTGCAGTGCACGCAACGTCCCCCTGCTCAAGCCAGCGCATGTCCAGGCCCATCTGAATTTTGCCAATGACCATCTGGATGATCCAGAGGAGGAATGGGAGAAGGTCATGTGGTCTGATGAGACAGAAATATAGCTTTTTGGTCTAAACTCCACTCGCCGTGTTTGGAGGAAGAAGAAGGATGAGTACAACCCCAAGAACACCATCCCAACCGTGAAGCATGGAGGTGGAAACATCATTCTTTGGGGATGCTTTTCTGCAAAGCGGACAGGACGACTGCCCCGTATTGAGGGGAGGATGGATGAGGCCATGTATCGCGAGATCTTTGCCAACAACCTCCTTCCCTCAGTTAGAACATTGAAGATGGGTCGTGGCTGGGTCTTCCAGCATGACAACGACCCGAAACACACAGCCACGGCAACTAAGGAGTGGCTCCGTAAGAAGCATCTCAAGGTCCTGGAGTGGTCAAGCCAGTCTCCAGACCTGAACCCAATAGAAAGTCTTTGGAGGGAGCTGAAAGTCTGTATTGCCCAGCGACAGCCCCGAAACCTGAAGGATCTGGAGAAGGTCTGTATGGAGGAGTGGGCCAAAATCCCTGCTGCAGTGTGTGCAAACCTGGTCAAGAACTACAGGAAACGTATGATCTCTGTAATTGCAAACAAAGGTTTCTGTACCAAATATTAAGTTCTGCTTTTCTGATGTATCAAATACCTATGTCATGCAATAAAATGCAAATTAATTACTTAAAAATCATACAATGTGATTTTCTGGATTTTTGTTTTAGATTCCGTCACTCACAGTTGAAGAGTACCTATGATAAAAATTACAGACTTCTACATGCTTTGTAAGTGGGAAAACCTGCAAAATCGGCAGTGTATCAAATACTTGTTCTCCCCACTGTATATATGAAAGTTAAGGTCCTTATGCTCCCAAAACCTCAAGCAATTCCGCAAGCAATGTGTGTTAAAGGGACACTTTGGGATTTTGGCAATGATGTTTGACCCTTTATCTACTTCCCCAGAGTCAGATGAACTGGTGGATATAATTGTTATGTCTCTGTGTCCAGTATGAAGGAAATTAGAGTTTGTTTTGCGAGCCAATGCTAACTAGCATTAGCGCAATGACTGGAAGTCTATGGGTATCTAACGCTAGTCAGAAATTGCGCTAGCGCTAGTTTGCAACTTCTTTCAAACTGCACGCAGAGACATAAAATTCTATTCACGGGTTCAACTGACTCTGGGGAAGTAGATAATTGCCAATATCCCAGCGTATCCCTTTAATGTTCAGATTGAGTGTCAGGGCTCTTCGCAAAACTCCCCTGGAACCAGAGAGTGGACCAGTAGTGGTCAGAAGGCAACAGGTAGGCTTGGTTGACTCATTATGGCATAACCAAATACCTGCAATGCTGGTTAGCATAAGATCACCAGGGCTCGATGTCATACCAGTAGAGGTATATCAAGCCTTTTTTGATATACTCAAAGCTCCATTGTTAGCTTGTTTTCACTATTCCTTTAGAAATGGTAGTCTGTCAGGTACTCAGCAGGAAGGTCTGATTTCACTATTATTAAAACAAGACCCAGATGGCAAATATAAAGATCCTGTCTATCTAAAGAAACTGTCTATCTTACACATCAATGTTGTGATGCAAAAATATTAGCGAAATGCATAGCACTCAGAATTAATAAGGTTTTACCAGGTATTGTTGATCCTGATCAGACAGGTTTTTTACATGGACGATACATTGGAGATAATATTTGACAACTACTAGAAATAATAGAACAACATGAAACATCTAAGATTTTGAAAAGGCCTTTGATAAAGTAAGACTGGATTTTATTTTTAAATGCCTGGAGTTTTTCAATTTCAGTGATTATAAAATGGGTTAAAGTAATGTATAGAAACCCCAGGTGTAAAATAGTAACTAGCTGCTACTTCTCAGAGAGTTTTGAACTGTCAAGAGGAGTTAAACAAGGGTATCTGCTGTCACCATATCTATTCGTTATGGTCATCAAAATGCTAGCTATTAAAATCAGATCAAATAACAACATTAGAGGATTAGAAATCCAAGGCTTTAAAACAAAGATTTCGATGCCGACGACTCAAGTTTTATATTAAGTCCACAAGCTAGAACCCTGTAATCTATCATTGAAGATCTAGATACATTTCCTGAACTCTTTGGACTAAAATCTAATCTTAATCTAATCTATCTTAAAAAAATACAACATTTACATTACCCTGTAGTTGACCTATAAAATGGGCTGACGGTGAAGTAGACATACTTGGTATTCATATTTAAATACATAAATGAGCTCTCCACAATGAATTTCAAAAGAAAACTTGTAAAAATAGACAAAATACTGCAACCATGGAGAGGTAAATATTTATTTACCTATTTATGGTATTTTTGGAAAATTACACTGATTAACAACTTAGTCATACCTCAGTTTATTAACTTAGTTATGGCGCTACCTAGTCCTGATGATTCATTTTTCAAATCATATGAGGAAAAATAATATTTTGATTTATCTGAGACGCTAAACCAGACAAGATAAATTGTGCCTATCTATATAATGAATATGAACTGGCTGAATTGAGCTTAATATATGAATATAAAAGCACTAAACTCTCTAAAAGCTTCACTCATACAAATGTTTTACTTGAACCCTAAATGGTTCTCAAGTTAGATTAGATTACTAAGAAAACTCATCCATTGTTTAAAAATTGCATTTTCAATTAATTGAGTCTCTTTAATTGGTCTCTCTTTTGCTACAATTTCAATTTCATCCCCAAGAAAAGATAGAACAGATATTAGAACAAATATTATGAATTATGGATGAAAAAAGACCTGTATTTATGGAGAAGATGTTTGAAAAGGGTATTTGGTTTTTAAATTATGTTGTAAATTGGAATGGTAGAGTTATGTCTTTCATGGAGGTATCAGAATTGTATGGGAAGGTCTGCTCAATCCAAGATTGCAACCAATTGATTACAGCATTACTCCAAAAATGGAGGAGGCAGGTGTCAGCGGGAGGAGGAAGGGAACTGGTCTGTCTGCCCAATATAAAGATGGAGGAGGCAGGGAACTGGTCTGTCTGCCCAATATAAAGAGGGAGGAGGAAGGGAACTGGTCTGTCTGCCCAATATAAAGATGGAGGAGGAAGGGAACTGGTCTGTCTGCCCAATATAAAGATGGAGGAGGAAGGGAACTGGTCTGTCTGCCCAATATAAAGATGGAAGAGGAAGGGAACTGGTCTGTCTGCCCAATATAAAGAGGGAAGAGGAAGGGAACTGGTCTGTCTGCCCAATATAAAGAGGGAAGAGGAAGGGAACTGGTCTGTCTGCCCAATATAAAGATGGAGGAGGTAGGGAACTGGTCTGTCTGCCCAATATAAAGATGGAGGAGGTAGGGAACTGGTCTGTCTGCCCAATATAAAGATGGAAGAGGAAGGGAACTGGTCTGTCTGCCCAATATAAAGATGGAGGAGGTAGGGAACTGGTCTGTCTGCCCAATATAAAGAGGGAAGAGGAAGGGAACTGGTCTGTCTGCCCAATATAAAGAGGGAAGAGGAAGGGAACTGGTCTGTCTGCCCAATATAAAGGATCAACACTGGAGGAGGAATAAAACTAGTAGCAGTTTCATCTGAGGACCAGGATGTTGACAGCTGTGTCATACAGGTTGATGTTCTGTTTCATCTGAGGACCAGGATGTTGACAGCTGTGTCATACAGGTTGATGTTCTGTTTCATCTGAGGACCAGGATGTTGACAGCTGTGTCATACAGGTTGATGTTCTGTTTCATTTGAGGACCAGGATGTTGACAGCTGTGTCATACAGGTTGATGTTCTGTTTCATCTGAGGACCAGGATGTTGACAGCTGTGTCATACAGGTTGATGTTCTGTTTCATTTGAGGACCAGGATGTTGACAGCTGTGTCATACAGGTTGATGTTCTGTTTCATTTGAGGACCAGGATGTTGACAGCTGTGTCATACAGGTTGATGTTCTGTTTCATTTGAGGACCAGGATGTTGACAGCTGTGTCATACAGATTGAGCAATAGTTGGGAAGAGATTGTTGATGTTCCAATTCCATGGTACAGTATGTATGAGTTGATTTATAAAACAACGCAAGATTCAAGCACTTTGTGCTTTTCAGCTAAAATCCTTGTACAGAATTCTTGCCACCAACAACATGTTGAATATTTGGGGCATACAGTCATCGAGGCTCTGCAGATTTTGTTGTGAGGATACAGAATCAATAGACCACCTATTTTGGTGTTGTCCTCAGGTAGCCTGTTTCTGGTATCAGGTTCAGGAATGGATGAAAATGCAAAACATTGATCTAAAATGTACCCTAGATATAGTATTGTTGGAGATCTGGTCAGTCAATTACTAACACATTAATACTCTTAGTAAAAGTATTTATCTTCAACTCGCAATCTGTTGATTCTATTCGATTACATAGATTGAAATTGTATGTTAAACATTACAGCACAGTTGAAAGACATATGGTTCGTAGAAATCCAAAGAGGGTGGTCAGCAGAGATAGGTGGGATGGGCTGAGGGAAGCTGAGGGTTGGGATGTGGAATTGGAGACGGTCAAAGATAAAAGTAGAAAATACATTTGAAATAAAACATACCAAAAATTAAGTTTGAATGACACTGAGGGGCAGTGTTGTTACAGCTGATGCCTGTTTGACTGAGGCTGATGCCGTGCAGGTGTTTGTACACATGCATATACACACACTCTCATTCAAATGCACACACCTGCACATACACACATGTAAATAATGCACTCTAACATATTCAGTTGACCTTGCTGCTATAATTGTCCTTGATGTCTTTAGTTGTTTTCTGTTTTCATTTGTCCTTCTCTTTTTCTCTGTTGTTCATTTTAATGGTTGTTGGTGCATTGGGGATGGGGGAGGGGCTTGGGGATGGGGGAGGGGCTTGTGATGGGGGACAGGCTTGGGATGAGGGAGGAGCTTGGGATGGGGAGGGGCTTGGGGATGGGGGGCTTGGGGATGGGGGAGGGGCTTGGGATGGGGGAGGGGGATAACTAGCTACAGGATAATGAAGGAACACACCACCACACTCACCTGGAGTCTCGCAGCTACAGGATAATGAAGGAACACACCACCACACTCACCTGGAGTCTCACAGCTACAGGATAATGAAGGAACACACCCCCACACTCACCTGGAGTCTCACAGCTACAGGATAATGAAGGAACACACCACCACACTCACCTGGAGTCTCGCAGCTACAGGATAATGAAGGAACACACCACCACACTCACCTGGAGTCTCACAGCTACATGATAATGAAGGAACACACCACCACACTCACCTGGAGTCTCACAGCTACAGGATAATGAAGGAACACACCACCACCCTCACCTGGAGTCTCACAGCTACAGGATAATGAAGAAACACACCACCACACTCACCTGGAGTCTCACAGCTACAGGATAATGAAGGAACACACACTCACCTGGAGTCTCACAGCTACAGGATAATGAAGGAACACACCACCACACTCACCTGGAGTCTCACAGCTACAGGATAATGAAGGAACACACCACCACACTCACCTGGAGCCTCACAGCTACAGTATGATGACCTGCCTGCCCCTCAAATGACTCAACATCTATGTGATTGTTTTGGCCCACAGACCGTGATAATTCAACATACAGAGGCAGACAAAGCACAACCTTCCACTTCCACCTGCACAGCACCACAGCAATCTCCTAGCACAATACAGCCCATTGCAGACATACATGAGGGACCCTTACCCTGGTATTATACAAGATGTATAGGAAACAACACCTCCTCCTTGCTGAACCTCAACACTGGGGCCCCACAAGGGTGCGTGCTCAGCCCCCACCTGTACTCCCTGTTCACGATGACTGCGTGGCCAAGCACGCCCCCACTCAATCAACAAGTTTGCAGACGACACAACAGTAGTAGAGTGTGGTGCCAGGAAAATAACCTCTCACTCAACGTTAACAAAACAAAGGAGATGGTCAGGAAACAGCAGAGGGCGCACCCCCCGATCCACATCGATGAGACCGAAGTGGAGAAGGTGGAAAGCTTCAAGTTCCTCGGCGTACACATCACTGTTTAACTGAAATGGTCCACCCACACAGACAGTGTGGTGAAGATTGCGCAACAGAGCCTCTTCAACCTCAGGAGGCTAAAGAAATTTGGCTTATCACCCAAAACCCTCACACACTTCTACAGATGCACAATTGAGAGCATCCTGCCGGGCTGCATCACGGCCTGGTACGGCAACTGCACCGCCCATAACTTCAAAGCGCTCCAGAGGGTGGGGTGGTCTGTCCAACACATTACCGGGGGCAAACCTCCCTCCCTCCTGGACACCTACAGCACCGTTGCCACAAGAAGGCCAACAGATCATCAAAGACATCAACCACCCGAGCCACTGCCTGTCCACCCCGCTATCATCCAGAAGGCGAGGTCAGTACAGGTACGTCAAAGCTGGGACTGAGAGACTGAAAAACAGCTTCTATCTCAAGGCCATCAGACTGTTAAACAGCCATCACTAACACATTAGAGGCTGCTGCCTATAGACACTGATTAGAAATCTCTGGTCACTTTAAGGAATAGAACACTAGACACTTTAATAATGTATCTGTATCTGCATCACTCATCTCTATGTATAAACAGCACTCTACACTATTCTACAGTATCTTAGTCACTCAAACTGTGTGTACATATTGCATCACCCTTCTCATATGTACAGTCATGGCCAAAAGTATTTCTCACAGAAAAGTATTGAAATTACACATGTTTTGCTATACACATGTTTATTTCCTTTGTGTGTATTGGAACAACACAAAAAAACAGAGGAAAAAAGCAAATTTGACATAATTTCACACAAAACTCCTAAAATGGGTCGGACAAAATTCTTGGCACCCTTTCAAAATTGTGGATAAATAAGTTTGTTTCAAGCATGTGATGCTCCTTTAAACTCACCTGGGGCAAGTAACAGGTGTGGACAATATAACAATCACACCTGGAAGCAGATAAAAAGGAGAGAAGTTGACTCAGTCTTTGCATTGTGTTTCTGTGTGTGCCATGGAGAACAGAAAGAGGAGAAGAGAACTGTCTGAGGACTTGACAACCAAAATTGTTGAAAAATATCAACAATCTCAAGGTTACAAGTCCATGTTCCTTTGTCCACAGTGCACAACATGATCAAGAAGTTTGCAACCCTTGGCACTGTAGCTTATCTCCCTGGACGTGGACAGAAGAGAAAAATGTATGAAAGGTTGTAACGCTGGATAGTCCGGATGGTGGATAAGCAGCCCCAAACAAGTTCCAAAGAAATTCAAGCTGTCCTGCAGGCTCAGGGTGCATCCGTGTCAGCGCGAACTATACGTCGACATTTGAATGAAATGAAACGCTATGGCAGGAGACCCAGGAGGACCCCACTGCTGACACAGAGACATAAAAAAGCAAGACTACAGTTTGCCAAAATGTACGTGAGTAAGCCTAAATCCTTCTGGGAAAACGTCTTGTGGACAGATGAGACCAAGATAGAGCTTTTTGGTAAAGCACATCATTCTAATGTTTACTGAAAACAGAATGAAGCCTACAAAGAAGAGAACACAGTACCTACAGTCAAATATGGTGGAGGTTCAAAGATGTTTTGGGGTTGTTTTGCTGCCTCTGGCACTGGGTGCCTTGACTGTGTGCAAGGCATCATGAAATCTGAGGATTACCAGAGGATTTTGGGTCGCAATGTAGGGCCCAGTGTCAGAAAGCTGGGTTTGCGTCCGAGATCATGGGTCTTCCAGCAGGACAATGACCCCAAACATACTTTAAAAAGCACCCAGAAATGGATGGCAACAAAGCGCTGGAGAGTTCTGAAGTGGCCAGCAATGAGTCCAGATCTAAATCCCATTGAACACCTGTGGAGAGATCTTAGAATTGCTGTTGGGAAAAGGCGCCCTTCCAATATGAGACCTGGAGCAGTTTGCAAAAGAAGAGTGGTCCAAAATTTCGGGTGAGAGGTGTAAGAAGCTTATTGATGGTTATAGGAAGCGATTGATTTCAGTTATTTTTTCCAAAGGGTGTGCAACCAAATATTAAGTTAAGGGTGCCAATAATTTTGTCCGGCCCAATTTTGGAGTTTTGTGTGAAATTATGTAAAATTTGCTTTTTTTCCTCCGTTTTTTTGTGTTGTTCTAATACACACAAAGGAAATAAACATGTGTATAGCAAAACATGTGTAATTTCAATACTTTTCTGTGAGAAATATTTTCTGGAAAGATTTCAGGGGTGCCAACACTTTTGGCCATGACTGTATATACTGTATTGTACTCTATACTATGCAAGGAAGAATGGGAGAAAATCCCCAAATCCAGATCTTAAAAGTTGATACAGACACCCAAGTCAAGTTGATACAGACACACCCAAGACAAGTTGATACAGACACACCCAAGTCAAGTTGATACAGACACACCCAAGTCAAGTTGATACAGACACACCCAAGTCAAGTTGATACAGACACACCCAAGTCAAGTTGATACAGACACACCCAAGTCAAGTCGATACAGACACACCCAAGTCAAGTTGATACAGACACACCCAAGTCAAGTTGATACAGACACACCCAAGTCAAGTCGATACAGACACACCCAAGTCAAGTTGGTACAGACACACCCAAGTCAAGTTGATACAGACACACCCAAGACAAGTTGATACAGACACACCCAAGTCAAGTTGGTACAGACACACCCAAGTCAAGTTTATACAGACACACCCAAGTCAAGTTGATACAGACACACACAAGTCAAGTTGATACAGACACCCAAGTCAAGTTGATACAGACACACCCAAGTCAAGTTGATACAGACACACCCAAGTCAAGTTGATACAGACACACCCAAGTCAAGTTGATACAGACACACCCAAGTCAAGTTGATACAGACACACCCAAGTCAAGTTGATACAGACACACCCAAGTCAAGTTGATACAGACACACCCAAGTCAAGTTGATACAGACACACCCAAGTCAAGTTGATACAGACACACCCAAGTCAAGTTGATACAGACACACCCAAGTCAAGTTGATACAGACACACACAAGTCAAGTTGATACAGACACACCCAAGTCAAGTTGATACAGACACACCCAAGTCAAGTCGATACAGACACACCCAAGTCAAGTCGATACAGACACACCCAAGTCAAGTTGATACAGACACACCCAAGTCAAGTCGATACAGACACACCCAAGTCAAGTCGATACAGACACACCCAAGTCAAGTTGATACAGACACACCCAAGTCAAGTCGATACAGACACACCCAAGTCAAGTTGATACAGACACACACAAGTCAAGTTGATACAGACACACCCAAGTCAAGTTGATACAGACACACCCAAGTCAAGTCGATACAGACACACCCAAGTCAAGTTGATACAGACACACCCAAGTCAAGTCGATACAGACACACCCAAGTCAAGTTGATACAGACACACCCAAGTCAAGTCGATACAGACACACCCAAGTCAAGTTGATACAGACACACCCAAGTCAAGTCGATACAGACACACCCAAGTCAAGTTGATACAGACACACCCAAGTCAAGTTGATACAGACACACCCAAGTCAAGTTGATACAGACACACCCAAGTCAAGTTGATACAGACACACCCAAGTCAAGTTGATACAGACACACCCAAGTCAAGTCGATACAGACACACCCAAGTCAAGTTGGTACAGACACACCCAAGACAAGTTGATACAGACACACCCAAGTCAAGTTGGTACAGACACACCCAAGTCAAGTTTATACAGACACACCCAAGTCAAGTTGATACAGACACACCCAAGTCAAGTTGATACAGACACACACAAGTCAAGTTGATACAGACACCCAAGTCAAGTTGATACAGACACACCCAAGTCAAGTTGATACAGACACACCCAAGTCAAGTTGATACAGACACACCCAAGTCAAGTTGATACAGACACACCCAAGTCAAGTCGATACAGACACACCCAAGTCAAGTTGATACAGACACACCCAAGTCAAGTCGATACAGACACACCCAAGTCAAGTCGATACAGACACACCCAAGTCAAGTTGGTACAGACACACCCAAGTCAAGTTGATACAGACACACCCAAGACAAGTTGATACAGACACACCCAAGTCAAGTTGGTACAGACACACCCAAGTCAAGTTTATACAGACACACCCAAGTCAAGTTGATACAGACACACACAAGTCAAGTTGATACAGACACCCAAGTCAAGTTGATACAGACACACCCAAGTCAAGTTGATACAGACACACCCAAGTCAAGTTGATACAGACACACCCAAGTCAAGTTGATACAGACACACCCAAGTCAAGTTGATACAGACACACCCAAGTCAAGTTGATACAGACACACCCAAGTCAAGTTGATACAGACACACCCAAGTCAAGTTGATACAGACACACCCAAGTCAAGTTGATACAGACACACCCAAGTCAAGTTGATACAGACACACCCAAGTCAAGTTGATACAGACACACACAAGTCAAGTTGATACAGACACACCCAAGTCAAGTTGATACAGACACACCCAAGTCAAGTCGATACAGACACACCCAAGTCAAGTCGATACAGACACACCCAAGTCAAGTTGATACAGACACACCCAAGTCAAGTCGATACAGACACACCCAAGTCAAGTCGATACAGACACACCCAAGTCAAGTTGATACAGACACACACAAGTCAAGTTGATACAGACACACCCAAGTCAAGTCGATACAGACACACCCAAGTCAAGTCGATACAGACACACCCAAGTCAAGTCGATACAGACACACCCAAGTCAAGTTGATACAGACACACCCAAGTCAAGTCGATACAGACACACCCAAGTCAAGTTGATACAGACACACCCAAGTCAAGTCGATACAGACACACCCAAGTCAAGTTGATACAGACACACCCAAGTCAAGTTGATACAGACACACCCAAGTCAAGTTGATACAGACACACCCAAGTCAAGTTGATACAGACACACCCAAGTCAAGTTGATACAGACACACCCAAGTCAAGTCGATACAGACACACCCAAGTCAAGTCGATACAGACACACCCAAGTCAAGTTGGTACAGACACACCCAAGACAAGTTGATACAGACACACCCAAGTCAAGTTGGTACAGACACACCCAAGTCAAGTTTATACAGACACACCCAAGTCAAGTTGATACAGACACACCCAAGTCAAGTTGATACAGACACACCCAAGTCAAGTTGATACAGACACACCCAAGTCAAGTTGATACAGACACACACAAGTCAAGTTGATACAGACACACCCAAGTCAAGTTGATACAGACACACCCAAGTCAAGTCGATACAGACACACCCAAGTCAAGTCGATACAGACACACCCAAGTCAAGTTGATACAGACACACCCAAGTCAAGTCGATACAGACACACCCAAGTCAAGTTGATACAGACACACCCAAGTCAAGTTGATACAGACACACCCAAGTCAAGTTGATACAGACACACCCAAGTCAAGTTGATACAGACACACCCAAGTCAAGTTGATACAGACACCCAAGTCAAGTTGATACAGACACACACAAGTCAAGTTGATACAGACACCCAAGTCAAGTTGATACAGACACACCCAAGTCAAGTCGATACAGACACACCCAAGTCAAGTCGATACAGACACACCCAAGTCAAGTTGATACAGACACACCCAAGTCAAGTTGATACAGACACACCCAAGTCAAGTTGATACAGACACACCCAAGTCAAGTTGATACAGACACACCCAAGTCAAGTTGATACAGACACACCCAAGTCAAGTTGATACAGACACACCCAAGTCAAGTTGATACAGACACACCCAAGTCAAGTTGATACAGACACACCCAAGTCAAGTTGATACAGACACACCCAAGTCAAGTTGATACAGACACACCCAAGACAAGTTGATACAGACACACCCAAGTCAAGTTGATACAGACACACCCAAGTCAAGTTGATACAGACACACCCAAGTCAAGTTGATACAGACACACCCAAGTCAAGTTGATACAGACACACCCAAGTCAAGTTGATACAGACACACCCAAGTCAAGTTGGTACAGACACACCCAAGTCAAGTTGATACAGACACACCCAAGTCAAGTTGATACAGACACACCCAAGTCAAGTTGATACAGACACACCCAAGTCAAGTTGATACAGACACACCCAAGTCAAGTTGATACAGACACACCCAAGTCAAGTTGATACAGACACACCCAAGTCAAGTTGATACAGACACACCCAAGTCAAGTTGGTACAGACACACCCAAGTCAAGTCGATACAGACACACCCAAGTCAAGTTGATACAGACACACCCAAGTCAAGTTGGTACAGACACACCCAAGTCAAGTTGATACAGACACACCCAAGTCAAGTTGATACAGACACACCCAAGTCAAGTTGGTACAGACACACCCAAGTCAAGTTGATACAGACACACCCAAGTCAAGTCGATACAGACACACCCAAGTCAAGTTGATACAGACACACCCAAGTCAAGTTGGTACAGACACACCCAAGTCAAGTCGATACAGACACACCCAAGTCAACTCAAAGCTGTAATCGCAGCCAAAGGTACTATTACAAAGTATTGACTTTACAAAGTAAATGAGATATTTCTTTATTACATTCTCAGTACATCACGTTTTCACCTTGTCATTATGGTGTATTGTGTGTAGATGGGTGAGAATACACGTTTTCACCTTGTCATTATGGTGTATTGTGTGTAGATGGGTGAGAATACACGTTTTCACCTTGTCATTATGGTGTATTGTGTATAGATAGGTGAGAATACACGTTTTCACCTTGTCGTTATGGTGTATTGTGTGCAGATGGGTGAGAATACACGTTTTCACCTTGTCATTATGGTGTATTGTGTGCAGATGGGTGAGAATACACGTTTTCACCTTGTCGTTATGGTGTATTGTGTGTAGATGGGTGAGAATACACGTTTTCACCTTGTCATTATGGTGTATTGTGTATAGATAGGTGAGAATACACGTTTTCACCTTGTCGTTATGGTGTATTGTGTATAGATAGGTGAGAATACACGTTTTCACCTTGTCATTATGGTGTATTGTGTATAGATAGGTGAGAATACACGTTTTCACCTTGTCATTATGGTGTATTGTGTGTAGATGGGTGAGAATACACGTTTTCACCTTGTCATTATGGTGTATTGTGTGTAGATAGGTGAGAATACACGTTTTCACCTTGTCATTATGGTGTATTGTGTGTAGATAGGTGAGAATACACGTTTTCACCTTGTCGTTATGGTGTATTGTGTATAGATAGGTGAGAATACACGTTTTCACCTTGTCATTATGGTGTATTGTGTGTAGATAGGTGAGAATACACGTTTTCACCTTGTCATTATGGTGTATTGTGTGTAGATGGGTGAGAATACACGTTTTCACCTTGTCATTATGGTGTATTGTGTGCAGATGGGTGAGAATACACGTTTTCACCTTGTCATTATGGTGTATTGTGTGTAGATGGGTGAGAATACACGTTTTCACCTTGTCATTATGGTGTATTGTGTGTAGATGGGTGAGAATACACGTTTTCACCTTGTCATTATGGTGTATTGTGTGTAGATGGGTGAGAATACACGTTTTCACCTTGTCATTATGGTGTATTGTGTATAGATAGGTGAGAATACACGTTTTCACCTTGTCGTTATGGTGTATTGTGTATAGATGGGTGAGAATACACGTTTTCACCTTGTCATTATGGTGTATTGTGTATAGATAGGTGAGAATACACGTTTTCACCTTGTCGTTATGGTGTATTGTGTGTAGATGGGTGAGAATACACGTTTTCACCTTGTCATTATGGTGTATTGTGTGTAGATGGGTGAGAATACATGTTTTCACCTTGTCATTATGGTGTATTGTGTATAGATAGGTGAGAATACACGTTTTCACCTTGTCATTATGGTGTATTGTGTATAGATAGGTGAGAATACATGTTTTCACCTTGTCATTATGGTGTATTGTGTGCAGATGGGTGAGAATACACGTTTTCACCTTGTCATTATGGTGTATTGTGTGTAGATGGGTGAGAATACACGTTTTCACCTTGTCATTATGGTGTATTGTGTGCAGATGGGTGAGAATACACGTTTTCACCTTGTCATTATGGTGTATTGTGTATAGATAGGTGAGAATACACGTTTTCACCTTGTCATTATGGTGTATTGTGTGTAGATGGGTGAGAATACACGTTTTCACCTTGTCATTATGGTGTATTGTGTGTAGATGGGTGAGAATACACGTTTTCACCTTGTCATTATGGTGTATTGTGTGTAGATAGGTGAGAATACACGTTTTCACCTTGTCGTTATGGTGTATTGTGTATAGATAGGTGAGAATACACGTTTTCACCTTGTCATTATGATGTATTGTGTATAGATAGGTGAGAATACACGTTTTCACCTTGTCGTTATGGTGTATTGTGTGTAGATAGGTGAGAATACACGTTTTCACCTTGTCATTATGATGTATTGTGTATAGATAGGTGAGAATACACGTTTTCACCTTGTCATTATGGTGTATTGTGTGTAGATAGGTGAGAATACACGTTTTCACCTTGTCATTATGGTGTATTGTGTGTAGATAGGTGAGAATACATGTTTTCACCTTGTCATTATGGTGTATTGTGTGTAGATAGGTGAGAATACACGTTTTCACCTTGTCATTATGATGTATTGTGTATAGATAGGTGAGAATACACGTTTTCACCTTGTCGTTATGGTGTATTGTGTATAGATAGGTGAGAATACACGTTTTCACCTTGTCATTATGGTGTATTGTGTATAGATAGGTGAGAATACACGTTTTCACCTTGTCATTATGGTGTATTGTGTGTAGATGGGTGAGAATACACGTTTTCACCTTGTCATTATGGTGTATTGTGTGTAGATGGGTGAGAATACACGTTTTCACCTTGTCATTATGGTGTATTGTGTGTAGATGGGTGAGAATACACGTTTTCACCTTGTCATTATGGTGTATTGTGTGTGGATAGGTGAGAATACACGTTTTCACCTTGTCGTTATGGTGTATTGTGTATAGATAGGTGAGAATACACGTTTTCACCTTGTCATTATGGTGTATTGTGTGTAGATAGGTGAGAATACACGTTTTCACCTTGTCATTATGATGTATTGTGTATAGATAGGTGAGAATACACGTTTTCACCTTGTCGTTATGGTGTATTGTGTATAGATAGGTGAGAATACACGTTTTCACCTTGTCATTATGGTGTATTGTGTATAGATAGGTGAGAATACACGTTTTCACCTTGTCGTTATGGTGTATTGTGTGTAGATGGGTGAGAATACACGTTTTCACCTTGTCGTTATGGTGTATTGTGTGTAGATGGGTGAGAATACACGTTTTCACCTTGTCGTTATGGTGTATTGTGTATAGATAGGTGAGAATACACGTTTTCACCTTGTCATTATGGTGTATTGTGTGTAGATGGGTGAGAATACACGTTTTCACCTTGTCGTTATGGTGTATTGTGTATAGATAGGTGAGAATACACGTTTTCACCTTGTCATTATGGTGTATTGTGTGTAGATGGGTGAGAATACACGTTTTCACCTTGTCATTATGGTGTATTGTGTGTAGATGGGTGAGAATACACGTTTTCACCTTGTCATTATGGTGTATTGTGTGTAGATGGGTGAGAATACACGTTTTCACCTTGTCATTATGGTGTATTGTGTGTAGATAGGTGAGAATACACGTTTTCACCTTGTCATTATGGTGTATTGTGTGTAGATGGGTGAGAATACACGTTTTCACCTTGTCATTATGGTGTATTGTGTGTAGATGGGTGAGAATACACGTTTTCACCTTGTCATTATGGTGTATTGTGTATAGATAGGTGAGAATACACGTTTTCACCTTGTCGTTATGGTGTATTGTGTGTAGATGGGTGAGAATACACGTTTTCACCTTGTCGTTATGGTGTATTGTGTGTAGATGGGTGAGAATACACGTTTTCACCTTGTCATTATGGTGTATTGTGTGTAGATGGGTGAGAATACACGTTTTCACCTTGTCATTATGGTGTATTGTGTGTAGATGGGTGAGAATACACGTTTTCACCTTGTCATTATGATGTATTGTGTGTAGATGGGTGAGAATACATGTTTTCACCTTGTCGTTATGGTGTATTGTGTATAGATAGGTGAGAATACACGTTTTCACCTTGTCATTATGGTGTATTGTGTGTAGATGGGTGAGAATTTTAATATTTTGCGCTTCCTCACCTGAGAGAATACCACTGTATGGATACACAGCCATCAAAGAATAGAACTACACCACTGGATACACAGCCATCAAAGAATAGAACTACACCACTGGATACACAGCCATCAAAGAATAGAACTACACCACTGGATACACAGCCATCAAAGAATAGAACTACACCACTGGATACACAGCCATCAAAGAGTAGAACTACACCACTGGATACACAGCCATCAAAGAATAGAACTACACCACTGGATACACAGCCATCAAAGAATAGAACTACACCACTGGATACACAGCCATCAAAGAATAGAACTACACCACTGGATACACAGCCATCAAAGAGTAGAACTACACCACTGGATACACAGCCATCAAAGAGTAGAACTACACCACTGGATACACAGCCATCAAAGAGTAGAACTACACCACTGGATACACAGCCATCAAGAAAGCAGGTATTTGTTGACGATAGGCTTGTTCATCGTCAGTTAATTATTACATTAATTCTGTCTTTCGTTAATTTAGAACATACGAAGGCAATATCAAGTTTAAACTGGTGCGTTTGGTTAAAGTTTGAGTATAGCTTAATTAAATTCTGGGAATCGTTTAAGTTTCAATTAAACTATTTCATTATCTAAACAATAATGAATGTGAAGGTATTGTTGTGTTGTGTTGTCTATGGGCTTTTAAGAAGACTAATTAAGTAGTGATTTTAGATGCCAATGTGACGCATCTAATTGAAAAAATATTTAAGATATGGTTCTCAATTTGTGGCATGGTTTCCTATTATATATGGAAATGCAGACAAAATAATGAATGCAGGGAGGGGAATAATAGCCTAGTACTCTAGTCATAAAAACAATGAAATAAAATGATGTTATTTGGTGGGTCATGAATCAGCTCTCAGAACAATTATTCTGTATGCGGGTGGGTCGGGTTCGAAGACAAATCTGTCCTGATGTCAGGTGGGGCTCGGAATTGATGTGGCTGGCACGGATACGGCTCCGAAAAACCGGCCCTTGCAGGAATCTACCTGATGATTCATCAGGCACCGGCACCTCCTCCATCTCTCTCCATCTCTCTCCATCTCTCTCTCTCTCTCTCTCTCTCTCTCTCTCTCTCTCTCTCCATCTCTCTCCATCTCTCTCCAACTCTCTCTCTCGCTCTCTCTTTCTCTCTCCATCTCTCTCTCTCTCTCCATCTCTCTCTCTCTCTCTCTCTCTCTCACTCTGTAACAGGGACATACAGTATTCAATCTGGCCAGACATGCTCGCAGAGAGGCTGGACACCCATGCTGAACTGGGCCCAGAGACATTAGCCTGTAAGTGTGTGTGTGTGTGAGTAGGCCTGGTGTACCAGCCAGAATAAGGGTACTTACAGTATTGACCAACAACGTCTAGAGATGAGTGAACACAGAACAATAGGCTAACCAATATAACTTACTATTTAGAGACTGGAACCAGTTTTACTGTGGCATTATGGGCATTATATTTCTAGTTTAATGCTGTCACTTTCTTAACTCCTGATGGAGAGAGCATGTTATCAAAAAGACACTGCCTATCTAGTGTGTGTGTGTGTGTGTGTGTGTGTGTGTGTGTGTGTGTGTGTGTGTGTGTGTGTGTGTGTGTGTGTGTGTGTGTGTGTCTGGGGACTGGTGTCTGTCACCGTGATGCACTGGCCGTTAGTAAACTCCATTACTACTGCGTCCTCATCTCCGTCACTGTCAACGCCTCACACGCTGCTCGCCCAGCCTCCCCGACCACGACGCACAGGAAACACGTTGGTAGCGATGCAGCACGTCCCAGACTTCCATCAGCGCTCTGACCAAGTCGAAGATTACCCAGAACAACCCACTGTTTTTCTATAAAAGCACACCAGTACACCCAACACCATAATACCGACAAGGGTACAGCCAAAATAATCTGGGTGTCCCTTTCAGTTTTTTTATTATCCCTGACTGCGCATGCGAGGCGAAGACATTGACTTTGTGTTATTGCTGACAGGTTTTAAAATGTATCTACTATGTATAGCTACACTGTATATGTCTTCTTTTTATTTTTACTGTCAAATAAAATCAGTCGATCAATTGATTTGTTAAAAAGCTCAATTCTGTGCTGGGCTTATGTCTGACTAATTCTCATTTCCGTACGTTCTGCTTGTATTGTGTTTTAGTGGTAAATTCAATGTGGGTCTTCAAATTCAATCCCACTAGTCGTGTAGTGTGTGTGTGTGTGTGTGTGTGTGTAGAATTCTTTCCTGCTCCCAGGCCATCTCCCAGGCCATCTCCCTGGCCATCTCCCTGGCCATCTCTTTTAATGTAAAACTGCAGCAACTGGAGAGTGAGAGAAGACACGAGGAGGGCCATATCTTAATGCTAATGTCACTGTGTATGTCTGTGATAAGCGGGTTTGGATCTGATAGCACAGGGATGGGGAAATCCAGTCAGGTTTTTGTAACTGGAGCTAGCTATGACTGCTGGGATTTTCACACCACTGCATGATGTTAGGAAACGAGGCCATGTTGACTGTATGTTCACTGCACACATTGACTGTTGTATGTCAAGGTTATTTGGATAAGGTTTGGGTGGCAGAATGGTTTCATGCTTCATGCGTACTGTGTTGTTTTATTGTCATAGTGAACATAGGACACATCTTTTTTTTGATAACTGATGTGGTCATGTCTTTCTGAAATGGGAACATTTGTAGCTCCTCCATAAACCATATACAGTATGGGCCGGTTTCCTGGTTTGAATCTAGTCCTGGATTCTCAATGGAGGATCCTCTGAAAGTGATTTCTCAAAATCTGGCCCTATATGTTTTACCAACATGGTTACTTAAGCTTTTAATTGAATAGTATTCTTCTCATCTGAGGAGTGGTTGAGGATAGTGTCTGTGGATTTATTTGGGTGAAAGATTGGAGTCTGAGGGCCAGAAAGCAGCGTTAATAGCGCCATGGCCAAGACGCAGAAAGCGCTTGATGTGAAACCGCAGTGTGTAATCAGCGCCTGGCCCCACCCACTATACTGTAAATTGAATGCGCATCCGGCTTTTTAAGACCCCAAATGTACGCTCAATCACCCCCCTCGTCTGGATGTGTGCCCGGTTGTAATTTTGCTGAGCTGCTGTTGTTGGGTTGTGTAATGGTGTCATTAGCCATGGTTGTTGGGTATACCCACCATCACCTGCAGCAAAATATAGAACATAATTAAATTATATTGAAGAGAAATTCACGTGTGGTATTAATGCATGGGATGTTTGATAATGTAGCAATGCAGGTAGATAGATGGCTAGATAAATAGATTAGATATCCAAGGGAAATATTAGGTTTACTGTGAAACGTCCTCATACAAACAAAATAAACAATGCTTACCAAGTAGCCACGTCTCTCCAAAAGCCCTGTTGCCCAGTCTTTGGTAGATAGCACTATTGCAGAATATGAAGCTGTCATGGACAGACCCAGGGAATTTGGCCACAACGTTTGTGATCACCATTTTTGCGTCACATACAACATTCATGGAATATGTATGTTTTCTGTTTCGGTAAATGTGTTCCTGGAGTGACAGGGGGACAGTTGGTATGTGGCTGCAATCAATGGTTCCTATGACGTTCGGAAAGTTGGCGATGTCAAAGAAATCCAGCTTGATGCGTGTTATTTCAGCATTAGTGGTGGGGAAATGTATGTATTGACTAGTGCGCTGTAGCAAAGCGTCAAGTACTTGTACTATGATACGGCTGAGTGCAGACTGAGATATTCCCACTGCTGATGCTATGACTGTTTGAAATTATCCTGATGCCAATAATTGTACTGTAGGAATCCTGCTGGAATGGAATGTGAACTCTGAGTCGGAGATTCGATGTCATCTTTGATTTCTTCCAGTAACTGTAATATTGCGTAGCTGCTTAATCTGTAACGCTTAATGATTTAGTTTTCACTCAACTGAAAAAGTGTGATTCTTGTGTCAAAAATCTTTTCAGCTGGTCTCCTTAGCCTATGTCTTGTCTTGCTGGGATTACTGCTGCCATTTCACCAGGAGGCATATGCCAGGAAACCCGCTTCCTAAATCACACCTGCTTTTAAGAGGAGGAGAATTTCCAGCGCAAAATAGAGGCGCGCTCTCACCGGCTTTTTCTGTACATAACGCGGAATACATAATTAGGCGCAGTTTACGCTTCCCCTCCCATCTCTTTATGTGACACTCCCACTTTCCCCTTGACCATCCCATGAAGCATATGCATGACACGAAAAGCGCATTTTGCCATTTTTAGTTCCCGCGACAGGCAGTCTGCGCTTTCATCTCGTTGCGTCCCGTTCGTACATACCTCGCCATGGTTTTATGCGCACTTTGCGAAACAAATACGCCTGAAGTGCAAAAAGCGTTAGTACATCTGGACCTGAGTGTCTGATGTGATGAAATTAAGCTTTTGTCAAGATAATCGAGGGTTTGACAAGATACATTTTGTGATACCATACGTCAATAAAATGAAAGGGGTGAGGTGAGAAAGATAAGTGATTTTGTATAATGATAAAAATGTGTAATCTCTCTCTCTCTCTCTCTCTTTATCTCCATGTCTCTCTGTGTCTCTCTCTCTCTGTCTCTCTCTCTCTGTCTCTATCTCTCTGTGTCTGTCTGTCTCTCTCTCTCTCTCTCTGTCTCCCTCCTTCTCTGTCTCCCTCCTTCTCTGCCCCCCTCTCCACGTATTTTACAGACCATGCTATAACAGCTTGGATCATAACATGCCTCTCCCTACAACCAAGATAAGTCTCAAACAACAGCGCAGATATACAGTTGAAGTCAGAAGTTTATATACACTTAGGTTGAAGATATCATGTTAACAAACTACAGTTTTAGCAAGTCGGTTAGGATATCTACTTTGTGCATGACACAAGTAATTCTTCCAACAATTGTTTACAGACAGATTATTTCACTTATAATTCACTATATCACAATTCCAGTGGGTCAGAAGTTTACATACGCAAAGATGACTGTGCCTTTAAACAGCTTGGAAAATTCCAGAAAATGAAAATGAAGCTTTAGAAGCTTCTGATAGGCTAATTGACATCATTTGAGTCAATTGGAGGTGTACTGACCATCGTTATGTTTGGAGGAAAAAGGGGGAGGCTTGCAAGCCGAAGAACTCCATCCCAACCGTGAAGCACGGGGGTGGCAGCACCATGTTGTGGGGGTGCTTTGCTGCAGGAGGGACTGGTGCACTTCACAAAATATATGGCCTTATGAGGAAGGAAAATTATGTGGATATATTGAAGCAACATGTCAAGACATCAGTCAGGAAGTTAAAGCTTGGTCGCAAATGGGTCTTCCAAATGGACAATGACCCCAAGCATACTTTCAAAGTTGTGGCAAAATGGCTTAAGGACAACAAAGTCAAGGTATTGGAGTGGCCATCACAAAGCCCTGACCTCAATCCTATAGAAAGATGTGGGCAGAACTGAAAAAGTGTGTGCGAGCAAGGAGGCCTACAAACCTGACTCAGTTACACCAGTTCTGTTTTATTGTGGGAAGCTTGTGGAAGGCTACCCGAAACATTTGACCAAAGTTAAACCATTTAAAGGCAATGCTACCAAATACTAATTGAGTGTATGTAAACTTTTGACCCACTGGGAATGAAATAAAAGCTGAAATAAATAATTCTCTCTACTAATATTCTGACATTTCACATCTTTAAAATAAAGTGGTGATCCTAACTGACCTAAAACAGGGAATTTTTACTAGGATTAAATGTCAGGAATTGTGAAAAACTGAGTTTAAATGTATTTGGCTAAGGTGTATGTAAACTGAGTTTAAATGTATTTGGCTAAGGTGTATGTAAACTGAGTTTAAATGTATTTGGCTAAGGTGTATGTAAACTTCTGACTTCAACTGTGGCTTTAGATCTGAATTTTCCAGTACAGGAGAGCAGCCCACTCCCTGTACCTGGCCTGCTTGGCACTGCCCTCCTCACATATTCCTTACTCCCGTTGTGTCAGACTCCTGGTCCGTGGAGGAGATGAATGGACGGACAAGGGATGCATCTATGTACGCCACTTAATTACCAAACCAAGCTGTAGCCCGTCATTGTCTCTGTGTCCGTGAGGCGAAGGCGACACAAACAGAAACCCTAGAGAGGCGTGGCCATTCATCACCCTGACCTCATTGTGAAGCCAGACATGCTTCACTCCCTCGCTCCATCCCTCCACCTCTCCTCTGCTACGCATGGCCTCATCTGCTCATCCCCAACTCTTCTTATTCCCCTTTCCCCCAGCTATACTCATATTAATACTAATGAAGGTGGCATTGTGGGGCCAGACACTCCATCCAAAGCCCTGACCTCAATCCTATAGAAAGATGTGGGCAGAACTGAAAAAGTGTGTGCGAGCAAGGAGAATTAATACTAATCCTACTCCTCCTCTGTTCCTCTGGTGATGTTGAGGTAAACCCAGGTCCTGTAGCCCCCAGTACTACACCTATTCCCCAGGCACTCTCATTTGTTGATTTCTGTAACCGTAAAAGCCTTGGTTTCATGCATGTTAACATTAGAAGCCTCCTCCCTAAGTTTGATTTATTCACAGCATTAGCACACTCCGCCAACCCGGATGTCCTAGCTGTGTCTGAATCCTGGCTTAGGAAGGCCACCAAAAATTCGGAAATTTCCATCCCCAACTACAACATTTCCCGTCAAGATAGAACTGCCAAAGGAGGTGGAGTTGCAATCTACTGCAGAGATAACCTGCAGAGTTCTGTCATACTGTCCAGGTCTGTGCCCAAACAGTTTGAGCTTCTACTTTTAAAAATCCACCTATCCAGAAATAAGTCTCTCACTGTTGCCGCCTGTTACAGACCCCCCTCAGCCCCCAGCTGTGCCCTGGACTCCATATGTGAATTGATTGCCCCCCATCTATCTTCAGAGTTTGTACTGTTAGGTGACTTAAACTGGGATATGCTTAACACCCCGGCTGTCTTTCAATCTAAGATAGATGCCCTCAATCTCACACAAATTATCAAGGAACCCACCAGGTACAGCCCTAAATCCCGTAAACATGGGTACCATTATTGATATCATCCTGACTAACTTGCCCTCCAAATACACCTCCTCTGTTTTCAACCAGGATCTCAGCGATCACTGCCTCATCGCCTGTGTTCGCAATGGGTCAGCGGCCAAACGACCACCCCTTATCACTGTCAAACGCTCCCTAAAACACTTTTGCGAGCAGGCCTTTCTATTCGATCTGGCCCAGGTATCCTGGAAGGATATTGACCTCATCCCGTCAGTAGAGGACGCCTGGTTGTTCTTTAAAAGTGCTTTCCTCACCATCCTAAATAAGCATGCCCCTTTCAAAAAACGTAGAACTAAGAATAGATATAGCCCTTGGTTCACCCCAGACTTGACTGCACTAGACCAACACAAAAACATCCTGTGGCGCACTGCATTAGCATCGAATAGCCCCCGCGATATGCAGCTATTCAGGGAAGTCAGGAACAAGTACACCCAGTCAGTTAGAAAAGCAAAGGCCAGCTTTTTCAAACAGAAATTTGCTTCCTGTAGTACTAACTCCAAAAAGTTCTGGGACACTGTAAAGTCCATGGAGAATAAGAGCACCTCCTCCCAGTTGCCCACTGCACTGAGGCTAGGAAACACTGTTACCACCGATAAATCCACGATTATTGAAAATTTCAATAAGCATTTTGCTACGGCTGGCCATGCTTTCCATCTGACTACCCCTACCCCGGTCAACAGCTCTGCACCCCCGGCAGCTACTTGCCCAAGCCCCCCCCGCTTCTCCTTCACCCAAATCCTGACAGCTGATGTTCTGAAAGAGCTGCTAAGTCTGGACCCCTACAAATCTGCTGGGCTAGATAATCTGGACCCTCTCTTTCTGAAATTATCAGCCAAAATTGTTGCAACACCTATCACTAGCTTGTTCAACCTCTCTTTCGTATCGTCTGAGATCCCTAGAGATTGGAAAGCTGCCGCGGTCATCCCCCTCTTCAAAGGAGGAGACACTCTAGACCCAAACTGTTATAGACCAATATCCATCCTGCCCTGCCTTTCTAAAGTTTTCGAAAGCCAAGTTAACAAACAGATAACTGACCACTTCGAATCCCGCCGTACCTTTCTCTGCTATGCAATCTGGTTTCCGAGCTGGTCATGGGTGCACCTCAGCTACGCTCAAGGTACTGAACGATATCATAACCGCCATCGATAAAAGACAGTACTGTGCAGCCGTTTTCATCGACCTGGCCAAGGCTTTCGACTCTGTCAATCACCGCATTCTTATTGGCAGACTCAACAGCCTTGGTTTCTCAAGTGACTGCCTTGCTTGGTTCTCTAACTACATTGCAGACAGAGTTCAGTGTGTCAAATCGGAGGGCCTATTGTCCGATCCTCTGGCAGTCTCTATGGGGGTGCCACAGGGTTCAATTCTTGGGCCAACCCTTTTCTCTATATACATCAACGATGTCGCTCTCGCTGCTGGTGACTCTCTGATCCATCTCTACGCAGATGACACCATTCTGTATACATCTGGCCCCTCTTTGGATACTGTGTTTACTAACCTTCAATCAAGCTTCAATGCCATACAACACTCCTTCCGTGGCCTACAACTGCTCTTAAACGCTAGTAAAACTAAGTGCATGCTTTTCTATCGAACGATGCCAGCACCCGCCCACCGGACTATCATCACTACTCTCGACGGATCCGAATTAGAATACGTGGACACCTACAAATACCTAGGCATCTGGTTAGACTATAAACTCAACTTCCAGACTCACATCAACCATCTCCAATCCAAAATTAAATCCAGAATTGGCTTCCTATTTCGCAACAGAGCCTCCTTCACTCATGCTGCCAAACATGCCCTTGTAAAACTGACTATCCTTCCGATCCTTGATTTCGGCGATGTTATTTACAAACTAGCCTCCAACACTCTACTTAGCAAATTGGATGTAGTCTATCATAGTGCCATCCGTTTTGTCACCAAAGCCCCTTACACTACCCACCACTGCGACCTGTATGCTCTCGTTGGCTGGCCTTCACTATATATTCGTCGCCAAACCCACTGGCTCCAGGTCATCTATAAGTCTTTATTAGGTAAATCCCCGCCCTATCTCAGCTCACTGGTCACCATAGCAACACCCACCCGTAGCATGCGCTCCAGCAGGTATATCTCACTGGTCACCCCCAAAGCCAACACCTCCTTTGGCCGCCATTCCTTCCAGTTCGCTGCTGCCAATGACTGGAACGAATTGCAAAAATCATTGAAGCTAGAGGTTCCTATCTCCCTCAATAACTTTAAGCATCAGCTGTCAAAGCTGCTTATCGATCACTGCACCTGTATATAGCCCTTCTGTAAATAGCCCACACTACTACCTCATCCCCATATTTATTTTTGTTTATTTTTCACTAATCTTGCACTCCAGTATCTCTATTTGCACATCATAATTTGCACATCCTTCATTCCTGTGTTAATGATGATAATTCTGTAATTTATTTCTACTCTATAGTCTATTTATTGTCCTACCTCCCAACCTTACTGCATTTTTGCACTACATTTTGCACTCTGTTTATAGATTTTCTATTGTGTTTTTGACTGTTTGTTTAATGTGTAACTCTGTGTTGTTGTGTTTTTTTGTCGCACTGCTTTGCTTTGTCTTGGCCAGGTCGCAGTTGCAAATGAGAACTTGTTCTCAACTGACCTACCTGGTTAAATAAAGGTGAAATAAAAAATAAAATAAAAAAAATCTGTCTTGTTCTTAGTTTCCATCTTTATTCATTTATGCCGTTTTTGTCCCCAGAAGAGGCATATTACTACTAATGGTGGTAAGGAGACCAATCATGAGAGATGGAGAGAGAGAGAGATGGGGAGAGAGAGAGAGAGAGAGAGAGAGAGAGAGAGAGAGAGAGAGAGAGAGAGAGAGAGAGAGAGAGAGAGAGAGAAGATGGAGAGAGAGAGAGAGAGAGAGAGAAAGATGGAGAGAGAGAGAGAGAGTGATGGAGAGAGAGAGAGAGAGAGAGAGAGAGAGAGAGAGAGAGAGAGAGAGATGTCCTACATCAATTCTATCAGAACTGGGCGCTGACAGTAAACCTAGAAAAAAACAAAATTATGATATTCCAAAAAAGATCCAGATGCCAAGAAAACAAATACACCTTCCTATTAGGCTCCACACACCTAGAACACACCTACACCTACACATATTTAGGACTAAAAATAAGCTCCACAGGAAATTTCAACTTGGCTGTGAATGAACTGAGAGACAAGGTAAGAAGAGCTTTTAATGCCATTAAAATAAATATATTCAAATGATAAATATATCAAAATATTCAAATCAATAATTGAACCAATAGCATTATATGGCAGTGAAGTGTGGGGTCCACTTACCAAACAAGAATTAGAAAAATGGGACAAACATCCAATTGAAACCCTGCATGCGGAACTTTGTAAGAATATCCAGAGAAAAACTACAAACAACGCATGCAGGGCAGAATTAGGCCAATTTCCCCTTTTAATTAATATCCAAAAACGAGCCACCACATTCTGTAACCATTTAAAAATAAGCGACCCCAACTCTTACCACCACAAAGCCCTCCAATACCAAGAGGTGACCATAGAGAAGAGTCCCCTTAGTCAGCTGATCCTGAGACTAAACTCACAAACCAACAGTAACCCAACAAAGCCTCAGGACAGCACTCAGAAAATCTGGCCCAACCAAATTATCAAAAAACAAAAAGAAAATTACATGACCTATTGGAAAGACACCACAAAAAATCAAAGTAAACTTCAATGCTATTTGGCACTAAACAGACAGTACACAGTGGCAAACTACCTGACCACTGTGACTGATAGAAAACTGAGGAAAACATTGACTATGTACAGACTCAGCGAGCACAGCCTGGCTATAGAGACCGGTCGTCACAGACAGATCTGGCAACCCAGAGATGCCAGGTTGTGTTTACTCTGCCCACAAAACACAATAAAAACGGAAACACACTTCCTCCTAAAATGTGATAATTATGCAGACATACGGGCAACTTTCTTTCCCCAAACTAAAATAGAAATAAATAATTTGAAACAGGGACAATGTCTATTGGGTGAAAAGGTCCATTGTGCCATTTATGGTGCAAAATATGTTGCATCATGCCACACCCGTAGGGACAACGAGTTGACCCAACTACAACCAATAATCTCCCAACAAACTTACACACACTCAAAACACACACATACAATTATTTTGAATATGTTTGGTTGTGTATGTGATAATCAATATGTAATGGATCTATATTTTTGTTAATAGTATGAACCTTCTTTTATTTTTATTGTTACATTGTAAAGTGCTTTGGCAATATTGTTAAGTTGTAACTTTCATGCCAATAAAGCCGGATTTGAGAGAGAGAGAGAGAGAGAGAGAGAGAGAGAGAGAGAGACAGACAGACAGACAGACAGAGACAGAGGGTAGAGTGGAGGTAGAGAGAGAGAGAGAGAGAGAGAGAGAGAGACAGACAGACAGACAGAGACAGAGGGTAGAGTGGAGGTAGAGAGAGAGAGAGACAGACAGACAGAGACAGAGGGTAGAGTGGAGGTAGAGAGAGAGAGAGAGAGAGAGACAGACAGACAGACAGACAGACAGACAGACAGACAGACAGACAGACAGACAGACAGACAGACAGACAGACAGACAGACAGACAGACAGACAGACAGACAGACAGACAGACAGACAGACAGACAGACAGACAGAGGGTAGAGTGGAGGTAGAGGGTAAGGTAAGGGGAGATCAACATGGCACTAATTGTCTCCTCCGTTCCCCTGCTGAGGCTCTATCACACATTCATCATCAAGGTGTAATCAGTCCACACCAATTACTTTGTCAAATGAGGCCATCCCCTCGCTACATCCGTCAGGAGAGGAGAAGAGGCCCCCACGTGTGTCTGTGTGTGTCATGTCTGACCAACTCCCATGTGCTCTAGCTTTCCATATCACATGGATTTGATGGATATAGTCTTTATTATATCTAGTCTGCACTGGCAACTGGCCTATAGGACTGCAAGGTATAGCAATACGATAATTTACTGTCAATCACATGACATTGTTATCACACCACTCACCACCAGTCCACACAGGCCACAGCGTCGGAGTTCACTAAAGTCACCAATCAACCTAATCTCATCATGGTGAAACGTAGCACTTGTGTTGCCTGAGTTGGCTTTCATTTAATTTCCACTTCTCGAAAGGAATTACAAAATGGGGGTTTTTGATAGTGGGAACATCCAAGAAATGACATTAGATGTGATAATATGTTAATATCCTCGGGAGATTGTTGCCTTTATACTTCACATTCATTTAGTTGCTGCTCTCCGTTTCATTAGGGGCCCCACTTATAAAGGGTGAAAAAACACAATAAGTGTGCGTGCAAATGTAATTAAGGACCCTGCTTTATCTGCACTGTGGGGAAGGCATAGAGAGGGAGAGAGCCCTGGGAACCAGCTGTGGAATGCATGGGGGGCAGATGGAGTGTGATTGAGAAGATTTAGATTCTGAAGGCATGTGCTCTACATTCGGCTTCTATATCAGATCTTATCTGGTGTTCAGAATGTGGTTCATCTTAGTTCATAGCTGTTAGCTTGTGTTGTGCCCGTAACATACAGTATCTACTTATCAGCGTACAGGTGAGACCCAGGCGCAGACAACAATGGAATAACAAATGTTTATTAAACCAAGAGGGGGCAAAAGACAGGTCAGGGGCAAGCAGAGTTCGGTAATCCAGAGTAGTGGGGCAAAGGTACACGACGTCAGGGCAGGCAGAGTAAAGTTCGAAACCGGTAAACCAAGAAAACAGGCACTTTAGAGAGAGGACTCGACCCAAACTAGCTGCTGACTCCAGGTGGTGGGGTTGGCGGAGACTAGGCAGCGACGGGTCGTCTCAAGGTCGTGGTTGGCTCGTTCTAACTGACCGTTGGACTGGGGTTGGAAACCGGAGGACAGGCTGGCCAACGACCCAATAAGCTTGCAGAATCCAGGGAGATATGGGACCAAGGATGATGAAGGACAGGGAGTGGTTGCAACAGGCAGCCGGAGCTTGCAGAGGAGTCTTGCTCTGTGCACAGACTGTGCAGGCGGCGACAAACACGGCCACATCCGGAACCATGGTAGGCCACCAATAGCATTGGCGCACCAATTCCAGGGACCACCGGGAACCCGGATGGCAGGCAAGCCTGGAGGAATGGGCCCACTCCAGGACTGCGGAGCGGACCACGTCAGGCACAAACATCTGGTTGTCTGGGCCCCCTCCAGGGTTCGGCTGAGACCGCTGCGCCTCCCGGACCTGCTTCCCTATACCCCAGCTGAGTGCCGTCACCAGGCTCCTGGGTGGTCCCCATGGGGCTGTAGTGACGAGACAGGGCATCCGGCTTAATGTTCTTGGACCCCGGCCGGTAGGAGAGGGAAAAATGTAACTGTGTAAACAGCAGGGCCCACCTTGCTTGCCTGGATGTATCATCCCACTGTGATTCTCCGACACCTGTAGGTTTGTAGGTTGATGGGAGTGGTGTTATGGGCAACCCGCCCAGTATAGAGCGCCTGTCCAGCGCTCTAACCTCCATGGGTATGGAGAGGGGCTGAGTGGGGATGTTCAGCTCGCCAGCCAGGGTGACATCCAAAAAACTCTTGTCAGCACCGGATTCAATGAGGATCCAGACCGACATGGACTGGTCTCCCCATCGCAAAATAGCATGAAAGGGGATGCGAGTGTGGGAATCCGACAAAGTCTCAATATAGCCCACCAGAGTACTACCCTACTAGTGGGCCGGGTCTTTTACCGGACAAACGGACACAAAATGACCAAAAGTCCCACAGTACAGACACCTCCCAGTGTCAGTCCTGTACTGCCAATCCGCTGGTGACAGCCCCGCTCTGCCTAGCTGCATCAGCTCGGGGAACAGTGACTCGGCCGTCTTCTGTGATTCTCGGAGAGGGTTGGGAACCCTCAGGTTCTCTCAGTAATAGGACCATCGGGTACTTCTGGGATGACTCAGATCCTGGGTGGAATCTCTGGCCGTGTGCGAGTACCAAAACTTCCTCTCCCCCGTCGTTCCCGTAATCGCCCATTGATGCGGATAGTCAAGATGATGAGGGAATTGAAGCTGGATTAGCCTGCAGGCAACGTCTCTCCCGGAGAACGGGGCATCGAAAACTTTCTTCACCTCGCCCACGAACCCCTCCGGACTCCTGCATATGGCTGGCTGTTGTTCCCATACCGCGGTCGCCCAGGTGAGAGCCCTCCCGGACGTCAGTGTGATGAGGTAGGCTATCTTGGAGCGATCCGAGGGGAAGGAGGAGGGCTGAAGCTCGAAAATGAGGGCACACTGAGCCACAAGCGTTCCAGCTGAGGTAAGCTGGGCTCCCGGGAAGGTGGTGTGACCGGTGGGGCCGTGCTGCTAACCACCGCGATAACGAGGGGCTGTGGGGCTACCACCGTGGCAGGCTGCCTCCCCGACAACCCACTCTACCCTCTGTCTCAGTCATGGCCAGTTTGTACTATCAGCGTACAGGTGAGACACAGGCGCAGACAACTTTGGAATAACAAATATTTATTATACCAACACGAGCAGGCAAAAGACAGGTCAGGGGCAAGCAGAGTTCAGTAATCCAGAGTAGTGGGGCAAAGGTACAAGAAGGCAGGCAGGCTCAGGGTCGGTAGGCTTGATGAACAAAACTAACTGGCAACAGCCAAACATAGAACTCAGGGATAAATACACTGGGGCTAATGAGGAAGATGGGTGACAACTGGAGGGGGGTGGAGCCAATCACAAAAACAGGTGAAACAGATACTGCCTTGTGTTGTCGTTGTATGACTAATGCTGTAGTTGCTCGATAAGATACCAGACAGATTTCCCTGAAGGGGATAGTTATAATAACAGATGTAAAACGACAGTAAATGCTGTTATCGTACATTACATATAAATGATCTTATTATATGTATATTATAAACCGTGTTGTTCGAGTCTTGAATGCTGATTGGCTGAAAGGATGCAGGATGCAAAACTGCTTGTTTACTTTTCTAGTTACGTTGGTAACCAGTTTATAACAGCAATAAGGCACCTCAGGGGTTTGGGGTATATGGCTAATATACCACGGCTAAGGGCTGTATCCAGGCACTCCGTGTTGCGTTGTGCATAAGAACAGCCCTTAGCCGGGGTATATTGGCCATATACCACACTCCCTCTGGCCTTATTGCTTAATTATCTTATGTTAGGATCTCACTTTGTCCAGGCAACCCGTCCCTCTCTCCCTCTTTTTTCTGTTAGCCATTATTCGCCTACCCTTGGTTTAATTGTGAGGATTTATGTGCGTCTCTCAGCAGTGTGGCAATCATGTTGTAAATGACTGCCTGGCCACAGAGCCTGGGTCTGCCTGTACAGAGTGAGGGGAGGAGAGGGGGCGATTAACATGGGAACTCATCACTTCCTATTGAATTAACAGCTTCTGTTTATGTCTCTTCGTTCTTTCTGACGCTCTTCCTTCCCTCACTCTTTCACTGTCTTCTGATTTTTCTGTCTCCCTCCCTCTCTCTCTCTTTCCACCCCTCTTACACTCAGTGTCTCTTCCTGTCCCACCTCTCTCTCTCTCTCTCTCTCTCTCTCTCTCTCTCTCTCTCCATCTCTCTCTCTCTCTCTCTCTCTCTCTCCATCTCTCTCTCTCTCTCCATCTCTTTATCTCTCTCTGTTGACTGAGGGAGTTGGTGAGACTTGGGGGAAATTTGGCCTGTTATTGGCATGCGATTGCATCAGGAGTGTGTGTGCAGACACAACAACAGCAGTAGTATGGTGTACCTTGTAGGCAAACGCACCATATTTTACCCCATACAAAGAAAAGGGTTACAGACAGTTGGGAGGGGGAGGGAGAGTGCCTTGGGGATACGACTCGGGTTGCTACGAGCGGAGCATGCAAACATATTGTTCCTATACTCGTTTGCATGTTCTAGCTGGAGTAAGATACATGCCATATGCGTGTTTCCATTTAGAGGTGAGGGTGTTACGGAAGGGGACGGTATAATTGTATAAGAATGGTGTTCGCTATTCGTTCATAAGTAGAGAATGCTATCTCACTGTAACATAGTACATTTCAGCAAGTAGGGCAGCAGAAGCCCCTTTCTCCTAGCTGTGTTTCAGCGCTAGCGTACGTACCGAAGAAGCCTTTGGTTCCCCTCTCCTCACATTTCTCCCTCCGCCAGCTGTAAGAGATAATTATTTCCAAACAAGCGCTCCCCAGGGTGAGCCTGTATTATCCGAGGCATGCCTTCATTGAAATTCCTCCAGCCACACTACATCTTCTTGTCTCTGAGTAGTGAGGCTTGTTTACAAAGCAAATGAACAAACAAAGAAAAAAGTTCCTAATCACTCAACCTCCAATTCATGCCTCTAGCTATCACCCCGGGATTGTTTTCACTGTCCACGTTGAATTCATTGGATGGTTTCTCGTAATTGCTGCGAAGATGAAAACCAGTGGTTCATAAATGAGATGCTAAGCAAGGCCGTGTGCACACACTGTTGAGACACTTGTATAAACACAGACTAGGACTCAAACAAAGCAGCTGTACTTATACTGTACATAGTTTAGACAGACTGCAAACAGCAGTTTTGACAGCTGATACTGTATGTATGCCTAGAGTATTAGTCTTTCTGTTTTCTCAGTGTTTAGTCAATACAGAACTCGATTAACGTGCAAGTCTTTACAGGGCGAGTTGAAAGCACCCAGACATCTCAGCACCCAGACATCTCAGCACCCAGACATCTCAGCACCCAGACATCCCAGCACCCAGACATCTCAGCACCCAGACATCTCAGCACCCAGACATCTCAGTACCCAGACATCTCAGCACCCAGACATCCCAGCATCCAGGCATCCCAGCACCCAGACATCTCAGCACCCAGACATCTCAGCACCCAGACATCTCAGCACCCAGGCATCCCAGCACCCAGACATCCCAGCACCCAGGCATCTCAGCATCCAGGCATCCCAGCACCCAGACATCCCAGCACCCAGACATCCCAGCACCCAGACATCTCAGCACCCAGACATCTCAGCATCCAGGCATCCCAGCACCCAGACATCCCAGCACCCAGACATCTCAGCACCCAGACATCTCAGATGATGAGACGAGACCGAGGTTGAATGATTTACTGTAGAGAAAGGTGCATGATATTTGAGGTATGTACGTGAAAGATCTTGTGTGTATTTCGTTGCTTACCTATCCTTCATAAAATGATTGTTCACTTGAGTGTGTGTGTGTGTATCCGTGTGCTTGTGTGTGTGAGAGTGAGCCCAAGAGATTAAATAAAATATGAGAAGTTCAGTTTAGACCTTGTGTGTGAGAGTGAGCGCGAGAGATACAGAGAAATAAAATATGAGAAGTTCAGTTGAGACCTTGTGTGTGAGAGGGAGCGCGAGAGATACAGAGAAATAAAATATGAGTGAGTTATGTTTTGTTGTTCTGGTTATGGTCCTCCTGAGTCAGCAGACAGGTGAGTGTTGTTGGAGGCCTTTGGGGTCTCCCACCTCCGTGTTCACAGGGAGAGGGAGACATCGGGACAGGGAATGAGACAGGCGAGGAGCAATGGGGTGGGGCCTCAGGGGGACGGGGGAGAGAGAGCCAGACACAGAAGGGTGTTGCTGTATAAGCAGTCTGTCCAGCTGTCTGGCCTCTATGAAAAGACCTGAGACAGCCTGTGTCTTATAGGACTCTCCCTCTCTCTGTTCCGTCTCCCTATCTCTATCCATCTCCCTCTCTCTGTTCCGTCTCCCTATCTCTGTTCCGTCTCCCTCTCTCTGTTCCGTCTCCCTCTCTCTGATCCGTCTCCCTCTCTCTGATCCGTCTCCCTCTCTCTGTTCCGTCTCCCTCTCTCTGATCCGTCTCCCTCTCTCTGATCCGTCTCCCTCTCTCTGATCCGTCTCCCTATCTCTGTTCCATCTCCCTCTCTCTGTTCTGTCTCCATATCTGTGTTCCGTCTCCCTCTCTCTATTCCGTCTCCCTCTCTCTGATCCGTCTCCCTCTCTCTGATCCGTCTCCCTCTCTCTGTTCCGTCTCCCTATCTCTGTTCCGTCTCCCTCTCTCTGTTCCGTCTCCCTCTCTCTGATCCGTCTCCCTCTCTCTGTTCCGTCTCCCTCTCTCTGTTCCGTCTCCCTCTCTCTGATCCGTCTCCCTCTCTCTGATCCGTCTCCCTATCTCTGTTCCATCTCCCTCTCTCTGTTCTGTCTCCATATCTGTGTTCCGTCTCCCTCTCTCTATTCCGTCTCCCTCTCTCTGATCCGTCTCCCTCTCTCTGTTCCGTCTCCCTCTCTCTATTCCGTGTCCCTCTCTCTGTTCCGTCTCCCTCTCTCTGTTCTCTTTCTCTCTCTTCTCTCTCTCTCACTATCTCTCTCCCCTTACTCTCTCTCTCTCTCTCTCTCTCTCTCTCTCTCTCTCTCTCTCTCTCCTTACTCTCTCTCTCTCTCTCCTTACTCTCTCTCTCTCTCTCTCTCTCTCTCTTTCTCCCCTTACTCTCTCTCCTTACTCTCTCTCTCTCTCTCTCCCCTTGCTCTCTCTATCTTTCTCCCCTCCTTTCTGTGATCTCTCACATCCGTGCCCTGTTTGCAGGGTTGGTAGTGTAAAGGAAGCGTGCAGAGACAGTAAATTGGTAATGGGATGCAGGAGGTGGGGAGGGCCTAGGCGTTCCGAACCTGTTTTCGAGGAAAAGGAGGGAAGACCGGGAAAGAGAGTAGGGTGGGGGCTTCGGGAACAGAGGGGCTTCTGGGTTGTGTTTTGTCAGTTTATGAATCTGTTTATGAATCTCACTGGGAGTAATGGACTCTTCTACGACCATGACACACACACACGCACACACGCACACACACGCACACACGCACACACGCACACACACACACACACACACACACACACACGCACACACGCACACAAGCACACACACACACACACACACCCTATCCCCCACACATTCATCCAGAAATGCAGACGTTAGCTGACAGTGTTTACTGTTGTTTTCTGGATGAGTGAAATTCTCTTGTGATATGAAATAGTGTGTGCGTGTTTGTGCGTGAGCTCGTTTGTTGTGCGTGTGTCTGCGTGTGTGCTGGGGATGCAGTGGTAGCGTTTTGGCTGACAGTTCCAATTAAGATCAGCATTAAGACAGAATAGAGCCAGGTAGAGAGCCGGGTAGAGAGCGGCTGGGTCTTATCTCTGGGCGTAGGGAGAAGGTTTGTTGGTTCCTCTCAGGGGGAAGAGCTGTGGGCTGACATAGTATCCAGTAGAACACAGTAGAACACAGTAGAACACAGTAGAACACTGATATGCGGCGTTTCTATGAGGTTATTCAGACTGTGACCTTTCTATAGAATGTGGTTCCTAAGCATTTTGTGTCATTGGAGACACAGGCCAGCATGGAGGATATTTGGGGCTCTCTGCTAATAGAAGCAGGCTGAAGGATTACCTTATAGGTGGCTCAGTCATTCAGTATATAAACCACATGTGAACGTTCATTCAGGGTTCCTATGACAAGCTGCACTCACCTGGTGGTTTGTTTAGGGAAACCAGATCAGTCTAATAATAAATGTTTGTGTCAACTCTCTGATTGAGCATTGTATTTTCCTTCTCACATCTTAATTCCTCCAATACCAGAGAAATCATCATTTCATACATGGAAATAGAACATGGTAGAACACAGTAGAACGCGGTAGAACACGGTAGAACACGGTAGAACGCGGTAGAACACGGTGCACAGGGCTCTTGGTGTAGCAGGGGAGGGAGACGGGGGAGGTAGACATGGAGGGTGGAGGGAGACAGGGGAGGTAGACATGGAGGGTGGAGGGTGGAGGGAGACAGGGGAGGTAGACATGGAGGGTGGAGGGTGGAGGGAGACAGGGGAGGTAGACATGGAGGGTGGAGGGAGACAGGGGAGGTAGACATGGAGGGTGGAGGGTGGAGGGAGACAGGGGAGGTAGACATGGAGGGTGGAGGGAGACAGGGGAGGTAGACATGGAGGGTGGAGGGAGACAGGGGAGGTAGACATGGAGGGTGGAGGGAGACAGGGGAGGTAGACATGGAGGGTGGAGGGAGACAGGGGAGGTAGACATGGAGGGTGGAGGGAGACAGGGGAGGTAGACATGGAGGGTGGAGGGTGGAGGGAGACAGGGGAGGTAGACATGGAGGGTGGAGGGAGACAGGGGAGGTAGACATGGAGGGTGGAGGGAGACAGGGGAGGTAGACATGGAGGGTGGAGGGAGACAGGGGAGGTAGACATGGAGGGTGGAGGGAGACAGGGGAGGTAGACATGGTGCTGGTTCACCTTCCTCTCATTCTCCCTTTTACAGTTGTACTTTCTGACTCATTAACCACTTTCTCTTCCTCTCTTCTTCTCCTTCTCTCTCTTTCTCTCCCCCTCTCCGTCTCCTTCTCTCTCTTTCTCTCCCCCTTTCCGTCTCCTTCTCTCTCAGGTGTAGACAGTAGCAGATGTTGTTGTGTCAGCAAGATAGTTTTCAGGTGGTTGCTGCATCAGGCACTTGGTTATTTTCTCAGACTGCTTTTGCTGCATAAGGCATATGTACCTTCTGGTTGAGATTGGACTTGGGTGGCTGCTGCATTGGGGTTAGTATAGTGTATAGTTTACATACACAGTATGTATCTGTATAGTCCTGTATCTGTGTGTGGTTTTGCTGCATTTGGGTATTTTTTATGTTCCTATGCTCTGGAGTGACCTTTCGTTATTGCATATCTGCATAGTATCTTAACTGGTTTCTCTATCAGCAGTAGGTGTGCCTCGGCCTGTACGCACTGAATATGGACTGTGATTGTTTTGCTACATTTCTTACAGACGCTGCTGTCCTTGGTCCACATCTCTCTCGGAAAAAATATGTATTATCTTAATGAGAATAACCTGACTAAATAAAGGGCCTGACTGAGGCCAGGTCTCTGACTCCCTCTAGGGGGAGTGGGGTGGCCACAGTCAGGTCCTGACACCCAGGGTTGGGTTATTGGTGATCCCCAATTAGAGACAGCTGTCGTTAGTTGTCTCTAATTGGGGATTCTATTTATGTGCACCACACATCCACCTGGGTGTGGATCATTACTTGTTTGCTTGTGTTAGGCACTCACGCCACAGTATTCAGTACGTTTGTTGTTTTGACTGTTTTATTTGTGTTAATAAAACATGTTTGCACCGTCCTCTCGCTCTGCGCCTCGTTCCCTCCACACTCACCGTGACACTCCCTCCGTATTTGGCAGGTATTTATGTAGGTTGTGGTATCGTAAAAGGTTCAGTATCTACAAGGTCTATTGCGTGTGCTTTGGGGGTTGTTGTGCTGTATTAGGTGTCCAATGCACTGGGTCAGTCAGTCTGTAGTAAGTCTGGTGTGGTGGTCTGTGGTGGCCCTGCTGCATTGGGTACAACATCTGCATGGTCTAGTGCAGCCTTTCTTAAAGTATGGGTTGCGACCCAAAGTTGCGACCCAAATGGGTTGCTCAGTTTCTTTCTGCAGTTTTCTTGAAGATCACCCACAAGCTGCAGCGCTGTTGTCCAGCAGAAGATGATGGGCTTTCAGCCACTGACTTGTCATTCTCACTCTCCATCACTCACCGCTGCCATCAA
>CM042396.1:1840137-1877637 GCA_023634145.1 Thymallus thymallus | reverse complement strand
TCGGCAAAATAAGAAAGGCAAGTACTATCTAAGTCCTTTCTCTACCAGCTGAAGGAGATGTGGAGTGTTCTTGTTGCCATGATGAGAAGAAGGCAATGTAAGGGTTATTCCAGTACACACCAAAGACAATACAGTGGCAACATGTTCGGTCGTTTCACCGCTCGGTATTAATGAATGGGAGTGGTTCGAGCAGAGAACCCTACTTCAGTATATTGAGGCCCAGTGAGTCAGCCACAGTGTCTGCCCTCAGGTGCCGCTGTGTCTGGCAGCTCTGTGTGTTCGTGCTTTCTGTGCTCTCTGCTGGCAGGGCTTTCAGAGGCCAGCTACCTGCTGGCAGGGCTTTTACCTCCTACACTTCTCACCGTCAGCTCTGCAGAGAGGGGATTAATGTGAGTGTCCCTCGACTCTCTTCTTTTCCGCATCCCTCCTCTCCTCCTCTCTCACTCCCCTTGTTTATTTGTTGTTTCTCTCTCCTTTTCCGTTGTCACTCTCTTTTCTCTCCATCTCAGCTTTTTCTATCAAGAGGTCAAGAAGGAGAGGGAGTATGGGGCTGGGGAAACTGAGCTAGGGGTGAGAGAGAGGAGGGAAGGAGAGAATAGCAACACCAGGTGTAGGCAACTAGTTTCAGCTAAGGGACTTTTTGTCCGAGCGGATGGTCAGGGTCGGAACAGAATTATAATCATTTGTACGATGCAAATCGACCACAGCTCAGCCCAAACAGAGATTGTTATTTTTATAAATAGATTACATTGAAACAGGACCCCCCCCCATGACCCTCAGTAAAATCATTGAAATTGTTGCGTTTATATTTTTGTTTAGTATAGATATCTGCACGTTTATCTTGTTGTTTTGAGAGATTACGCCGAGCTCCACCCTCTCAATTAATTTGCTTTTATGAAGTTAAGCTGCCGTCAATTAAAGCCTGTTTGATCTCCCCTCTCGCTACCAATATTAATGAGCATGTTTAGTGCACCTGTGGAGGGTGGGGCACTGGTTGTACCTAATTACACTAATTATACCTAATCCCCGACTTCTTAACGATCCAGGTGTGCCAGGGAGCATCAAAAGCGTATGTTTCTTGCCGCTGCATTTAATTATGTGACCATTAAAAACTATGGATTTATGGGTTGCTGCTGGGAAGAGTTAGGCTGTACTAGTTCCAATAAGCTGTTGGATGTGTGTGTTGTGGGCTGTGTGTACTCTGGTTCCATCTGGGAGTCTTGGATCTACACAGATGGTGTCTTCCTCCAGCTTATCTCAAGTAGTTTGGATAGCTGAGAAAGTGTGAGAGTTGGAGTCGTAACGTCGTAATCACAGAACAAAGGCTTACAACGTGTGTGTAGGTGAGTGAGTGAGCGGAGGTGCACCTTTGTGTCTGTGTGCCTGCCTGCTTCGGTGTGTTTGTGTGTGAATGTGCGAGAGAGAGCGGAAGAAAAAGTGAGAGGGAGAGGTAGGTTAGCGAGATTACCCGTAAGAGGCAAGCAACAGGTGAACCGATTACAGCAATCCCTAGAAAGAGAGAAAGAAAGAAAGAAAGAAAGAAAGAGAGAAAGAAAGAGAGAAAGAAAGAAAGAGAGAAAGAAAGAAAGAAAGAAAGAAAGAAAGAAAGAAAGAAAGAAAGAAAGAAAGAAAGAAAGAAAGAAAGAAAGAAAGAAAGAAGATAAGCATGTCAATATTAATGGTTTGAGACACAGCACAAGAGTTCCCTCTCTATCCTACTACTTGACCTGGATAATGCAGCTAAAGTGATGCTTTAATCAACTGATGACACACAGTAGAACTGGAGACACACTTGGGAGTGTTTTAAATTATCTGGGATGTTAAACTGACTTTGCTATCAAATAGTACATTTTCAAACCGGCCTATAGATTTCATATACATTCACCTTTCAGGGGTCACCCCTAAATAGTACCCGATAGAGCAACACGGTATCATTGCTAAGCATCACGTTGTAAAGCTTTTGCAAAAATATATATATTCATAAAACATACACTACCGTTCAAAAGTTTGGGGTCACTTAAAAATGTCCTTGTTTATGAAAGAAAAAGAAAACATTTTTGGTCCGTTAAAATAACATTAAATTGATCAGAAATACAGTGTAGACATTGTTAATGTTGTAAATGACTATTGTAGCTGGAAACGGCTGATTTTTTATAGAATATCTGGCCTTCTTTAGACTAGTTGAGTATCTGGAGCATCAGCATTTGTGGGTTCGATTACAGGCTCAAAATGGCCAGAAACAAAGAACTTTCTTCTGAAACTCATCAGTCTATTCTTGTTCTGAGAAATGAAGGCTATTCCATGCGAGAAAATGCCAAGAAACTGAAGATCTCGTACAACGCTGTGTACTACTCCCTTCACAGAACAGCGCAAACTGTCTCTAACCAGAATAGAAAGAGGAGTGGGAGGCCCCGGTGCACAACTGAGAAAGAAGTACATTAGAGTGTCTAGTTTGAGAAACAGACGCCTCACAAGTCCTCAACTGGAAGTTTCATTAAATAGTACCAGCAAAACACCAGTCTCAACGTCAACAGTGAAGAGGCGACTCCAGGAAAAAAGAAAAGATTAAGGTGGGCAAAAGAACACAGACACTGGACAGAGGAAGATTGGAAAAAAGTGTTATGGACAGACAAATCTAAGTTTGAGGTGATCAGATCACAAAGAAGAACATTCGTGAGACGCAGACCAAATGAAAAGATGCTGGAGGAGTCCTTGACGCCATCTATCAAGCATGGTGGAGGCAATGTGATGGTCTGGGGGAGCTTTGGTGGTGGTAAAGTGGACGGCTCTTAATTGGAGCCAATTTCCTCCTACAACAGGGCAATGATCCAAAGCACAGCTCCAAACTATGCAATAACTATTTAGGGAAGAAGCAGTCCGCTGGTATTCTGTCTATAATGGAGTGTCCAGCACAGTCACCGGATCTCAACCCTATTGAGCTGTTGTGGGAGCAGCTTGACCGTATGGTACGTAAGAAGTGCCCATCAAGCCAATCCAACCTGTGGGAGGTGCTTCAGGAAGCATGGGGTGAAATCTCTTCAGATTACCTCAACAAATTGACAACTAGAATGCCAAAGGTCTGCAAGGCTGTAATTGCTTCAAATGGAGGATTCTTTGACGAAAGCAAAGTTTGAAGGACACAATTATTATTTCAATAAAAAATCATTATTTATAACCTTGTCAACGTCTTGACTATATTTCCTATTCATTTTGCAACTCATTTCATGTTTGTTTTGATGGAAAACAAGGAAATGTCTAAGTGAACCCAAACTTTTGAATGGTAGTGTGTTATATGCATATAGATCCATAACAAATCCCTGTTAAAATCCCAGTAAAACTTCTCTGTCTGAATCTACAGACAGATAGAGAACTCTCCATCTCGCGCTCAATTCTCTTCAACAAGCTTTTATAAAAAGGCAAACGACAAGTGAACAAGAGGGAAGAGAATGAGAGCAAGATGTTCCTAATTAAAACGTGATTTATTCTCGCCCGCATTCCTTTTCATGTGTAACTGCCGCTATCAAACAATTAAAAGGCGACCCTGCATCAAGAGGTCAATATTTCCCCCTCTCCGAGACGATGCACAGAAGTAAACATTAATTATACAATGCCTTCATGGCCACACTGAAATGTATAATGAATTAGAAGTAGCCCAAAATAAATCTGTCATAGTCGCATAGTGTGTACTTTACTGTACAAACATTACCTATGAAATCAGGCTTTAGTTGAGTCAGACACAACTATGTAAATGTATGTAAATGCGTAACACCGTTATTGTTATGGTATGTCTACCGAATTGGTATAATTTAGGCTACAGAGCTACTGTCTATGAATGCAGGTGAGAGCAATGAATTCACTGTGAAATTACAATACTGTGAAATTAAGGCAAGCTGCTCACCTTTTACCACAAGGCACTGATGACAGTGACAAAAGTCATACAGTTAGACTGTTAAAAGGTCCATAGAGGACAATGGCTGGATCCTGGATGGGCCCTGGAAGGTCTGGGTCCTGGATGGCCCTGGAAGGTCTGGGTCCTGGATGGCCCTGGAAGGTCTGGGTCCTGGATGGCCCTGGAAGGTCTGGGTCCTGGATGGGCCCTGGAAGGTCTGGGTCCTGGATGGCCCTGGAAGGTCTGGGTCCTGGATGGGCCCTGGAAGGTCTGGGTCCTGGATGGCCCTGGAAGGTCTGGGTCCTGGATGGCCCTAGAAGGTCTGGGTCCTGGATGGCCCTGGAAGGTCTGGGTCCTGGATGGGTCAGGTCAGGTCAGGTTAGGATGGGTCGTGTACTTATTCTCTTATTACTTATTCTCATTACCCAGAGGCACTGAGCCAAACTGTCTACCCTGCTATCCTCTCTTCTCTCTACCTCTTCTCCCCTGACACAGCAAAATTAAAAATGTAAATTAAAACTCATCCCATTAACTCTGGCCCTTCCCCCAGTGGACCAAGGGGGCTGGTGGAGAGTTGCTGTAAGGATGTACTGTACTGTATCCACTCAAACTACTTCCCTTGTTCTCTCTCCTTCTCTCCCTCCTCCGTCCTCCGGCACTGATGATCTACTGGGACCACGACTGGCAGCAGAGAGACATGTAATGTGATGAGGAGATAAAGAGAGACCGGAGAGGGGAGAGGAGGGAGGAAAGAGGAAAGGGGTATTGGGTCAGCACTGCAGTGGTTATAGGAGCTGTGTGAGGATAAGGAGGCTCTTCCCGGAGCAAGAGGAAGAGGTTGGCGTACCTTCAGCCCAGATGTTCATCCGCCTCTGTCGTCGTACGTGGAGGAGAGCCCGGTCGGCCCTTCTCAAGACCAGGTATCGACAACAAGCAGACCACCACCAGACCCCGGCTCCACGCTATCGTCTCGGGCAGAAGGTATGGCTGTTGACCCGTCTCGCAAACTGTCCCCCCGGTCCCCATTTCCAAGGTCATTAGCCCCTCTGCTGTTCGCCTTCTGTTGCCCCGGACCCTCCGTATACATTCCACTTTTCATGTGTCTAAAATTAAACCCATGTCTCACAGCCCTTTGTTTCCAGTTTCCAGGCCTACCCTTCTTCCCCGGCTCATCAACGGCCAACCGGCGTACACGGCGAGGCGTCTCCTGAAGGATCGGCCTCGGGGCAGGGGATTCCAGTACCTGGTTGACTGGAAGGGTTATGGCCCGGAGGAGAGGTGCTGGGGTCTTACCTGAAACGTGATATCTCCTTGTGAACGGTATGTGGTCGGCAATCCCATCTGCGTCAGACAATGCTAGCTTGCTGAGTCAGTGGTTGGATGGTCGGGGTGAAGACTACAGTAAGTCGGGTGCAGGGGCTGTAGTTCATCTGACTACTCATCCTGGGATGCAAGAGGTGGCAGAGAGAGACTCCTCTTATTAAAGGAACGCCAACCTGCAAAGCAATACAAATAAAATCAAATATATACCCAATACACACAGGTGCAATCGCTTCTGCAATCAATAAGTCCAGACAAAACAAACAGAAATGGAGTGTGACAGGGTAGACATTACGCATACAACAAAATACACTTTTCACCCATATGACCACATACTTCAGAGTAAGAGGTAACAAAACTCATACATTGAGCAAGACTTAGCCTTGTTAAAGAATGTCAAGTTGAGGGCTTGAAATGCAACAGACTTGGAACGAATGTGGACCTCTGCTATGGGAACGTTAAATGAAGGTTGGCTAAGCACACTGTCACTGTAGAACGTAATGCACACATGATTCTACAACCTGGGCTTGCCTGTTCCTCCGGGCATGCTTCACATACTAGTGACTCGTAAGAACATACAGTGGGGAGAACAAGTATTTGATACACTGCCGATTTTGCAGGTTTTCCCACTTCCAAAGCATGTAGAAGTCTGTAATTTTTATCATAGGTACTCTTCAAAAAATCCAGAAAATCACATTGTATGATTTTTAAGTAATAAATTTGCATTTTATTGCATGACATAAGTATTTGATACATCAGAAAAGCAGAACATAATATTTGGTACAGAAACCTTTGTTAGCAATTACAGAGATCATACGTTTCCTGTAGGTCTTGACCAGGTTTGCACACACTGCAGCAGGGATTTTGGCCCACTCCTCCATACAGATCCTTCAGGTTTCGGGGCTGTCGCTGGGCAATACGGACTTTCAGCTCCCTCCAAAGATTTTCTATTGGGTTCAGGTCTGGAGACTGGATAGGCCACTCCAGGACCTTGAGATGCTTCTTACGGAGCCACTCCTTAGTTGCCCTGGCTGTGTGTTTCGGGTCGTTGTCATGCTGGAAGACCCAGCCACGACCCATCTTCAATGCTCTTACTGAGGGAAGGAGGTTGTTGGCCAAGATCTCGCGATACATGGCCCCATCCATCCTCCCCTCAATACGGTGCAGTCGTCCTGTCCCCTTTGCAGAAAAGCATCCCCAAAGAATGATGTTTCCACCTCCATGCTTCACGGTTGGGATGGTGTTCTTGGGGTTGTACTCATCCTTCTTCTTCCTCCAAACACGGCGAGTGGAGTTTAGACCAAAAAGCTCTATTTTTGTCTCATCAGACCACATGACCTTCTCCCATTCCTCCTCTGGATCATCCAGATGGTCACTGGCAAACTTTAGACGGGCCTGGACATGCGCTGGCTTGAGCAGGGGGACCTTGCGTGCGCTGCAGGATTTTAATCCATGACGGCGTAGTGTGTTACTAATGGTTTTCTTTGAGACTGTAGTCCCAGCTCTCTTCAGGTCATTGACCAGGTCCTGCCATGTAGTTCTGGGCTGATCCCTCACCTTCCTCATGATCATTGATGCCCCACGAGGTGAGATCTTGCATGGTGCCCCAGACCGAGGGAGATTGACCGTCATCTTGAACTTCTTCCATTTTCTAATAATTGCGCCAACAGTTGTTGCCTTCTCACCAAGCTGCTTGCCTGTTGTCCTGTAGCCCATCCCAGCCTTGTGCAGGTCTACAATTTTATCCCTGATGTCCTTACACAGCTCTCTGGCCTTGGCCATTGTGGAGAGGTTGGAGTCTGTTTGACTGAGTGTGTGGACAGGTGTCTTTTATACAGGTAACGAGTTCAAACAGGTGCAGTTAATACAGGTAATGAGTGGAGAACATGAGGGCTTCTTAAAGAAAAACTAACAGGTCTGTGAGAGCCGGATATCTTACTGGTTGATAGGTGATCAAATACTTATGTCATGCAATAAAATGCAAATTAATTATTTAAAAATCATACAATGTGATTTTCTGGATTTTTGTTTTAGATTCCGTCTCTCACAGTTGAAGTGTACCTATGACAGACCTCTACAAGCTTTGTAAGTAGGAAAACCTGCAAAATCGGCAGTGTATCAAATACTTGTTCTCCCCACTGTATGTGCAGCAACTGGCAGGTAGTCCAGCATGGTCATCAGATCTCTGTATTTCTCTTTCTTTACTGGAGGAGGAGAATCATAGATAGATAGATAGATAGATAGATAGATAGATAGATAGATAGATAGATAGATAGATAGATAGATAGATAGATAGATAGATAGATAGATAGATAGATAGATAGATAGATAGATAGATAGATAGATAGATAGATAGATAGATAGATAGATAGATAGATAGATAGATAGATAGATAGATAGATAGATAGATAGATAGATAGATAGATAGATAGATAGATAGATAGATAGATAGATAGATAGATAGATAGATGGATGGATGGATGGATGGATGGATGGATGGATGGATGGATGGATGGATGGATGGATGGATGGATGGATGGATGGATGGATAGATAGATTTCTTTGTCAAGCAGCTACAACAACAAAACACAGGACAGGTGCAAAATGCCACAACGAAAGTACATAAAATACAGATGATACATAGAGCGGCAGTATGAAAAAGTATAGAAATACAAGATTCTGGATTGCAAAAAAAGCGGTAAAAAGACATTTCATAGTAATGTGGTTGGCTGAATATGTACACTATACATTGGTGGATGTTGGATGGTTAACTATACTATACAGGTCGATGGCAGTGAAATACTTCATTAGCCAAAGATGCCTATGATATGAGCGAGTGAATAATAGTTTACTTAATAGACAGACTGGCTAAATGAACAGGTAAGTGAATATTTTGCATGGTTAAATTAGCTGTACAGGTAAATATACAGTTATATTTACAGGTAAGTGAATACTTGCATGGTTACACAAACTGTACAGGTGTATTGAAAACTTTGTTTTCTTTTAGGCTGGTCCTGAGGCTCCCTTCTTCACTTCACTTCACATGTCAGGCTCTGGCCATAGAGAAGCCTATTGCTTCTCTATAATTCTATGGTCAGAGTCTGGCAGTTCTATGTGTTCTATGTCTGTGTGGTGTTGTGTGTGGGATCCCTAATTAGATGCAGCTGCTATGCATTGTCTCTAATTAGGGATCCTACTTATATGTGTTTGTTCCACTCCTTCCACATCACAGACAGAGGAGGATAACAGAGACAGACAGAGGAGGATAACAGAGACAGACAGAGGAGGATAACAGAGACAGACAGAGGAGGATAACAGAGACAGACAGAGGAGGATAACAGAGACAGACAGAGGAGGATAACAGAGACAGACAGAGGAGGATAACATAGACAGACAGAGGGGGAATAAAATAAGTCATTGCTCCACACACACACACACACACACACACACACACATACTGATTCCCCACACACAACTGCAAAAATACACACAGCCCCCCGCCCCCCCCCCCCCAAACACACACACCTTTACAAACCCCTCACCCCACACCACCTTTACAAACACCTCACCCCACACCACCTTTACAGACCCCTCACCCCACACCACCTTTACAAACCCCTACCCCACACCACCTTTACAAACCCCTACCTCACACCACCTTTACAAACCCCTACCTCACACCACCTTTACAAACCCCTACCCCACACCACCTTTACAAACCCCTACCTCACACCACCTTTACAAACCCCTACCTCACACCACCTTTACAAACCCCTACCCCACACCACCTTTACAAACCCCTACCTCACACCACCTTTACAAACCCCTCACCCCACACCACCTTTACAAACCCCTCACCCCACACCACCTTTACAAACCCCTCACCCCACACCACCTTTACAAACCCCTCACCCCACACCACCTTTACAAACCCCTCACCCCACACCACCTTTACAAACCCCTACCCCACACCACCTTTACAAACCCCTCACCCCACACCACCTTTACAAACCCCTCACCCCACACCACCTTTACAAACCCCTCACCCCACACCACCTTTACAAACACCTCACCCCACACCACCTTTACAGACCCCTCACCCCACACCACCTTTACAAACCCCTACCCCACACCACCTTTACAAACCCCTACCTCACACCACCTTTACAAACCCCTACCCCACACCACCTTTACAAACCCCTACCTCACACCACCTTTACAAACCCCTACCTCACACCACCTTTACAAACCCCTACCCCACACCACCTTTACAAACCCCTACCTCACACCACCTTTACAAACCCCTCACCCCACACCACCTTTACAAACCCCTCACCCCACACCACCTTTACAAACCCCTCACCCCACACCACCTTTACAAACCCCTCACCCCACACCACCTTTACAAACCCCTCACCCCACACCACCTTTACAAACCCCTACCCCACACCACCTTTACAAACCCCTCACCCCACACCACCTTTACAAACCCCTCACCCCACACCACCTTTACAAACCCCTACCCCACACCACCTTTACAAACCCCTCACCCCACACCACCTTTACAATTGAATAACTTGCATGCAAAAAATACCATTTGCACATCCATATTACAGTGTCACGTTGACCAACACAGGTTTCCCTGGGGACATCCATATTACAGTGTCACGTTGACCAACACAGGTTTCCCTGGGGACATCCATATTACAGTGTCACGTTGACCAACACAGGTTTCCCTGGGGACATCCATATTACAGTGTCACGTTGACCAACACAGGTTTCCCTGGGGACATCCATATTACAGTGTCACGTTGACCAACACAGGTTTCCCTGGGGACATCCATATTACAGTGTCACGTTGACCAACACAGGTTTCCCTGGGGACATCCATATTACAGTGTCACGTTGACCAACACAGGTTTCCCTGGGGACATCGGTACAACTGCACCAACAGCCTCTCCATGTGATTGGCAGTCACACCTCCCTCCATCCCAATGCCCCATTGGTCGCCTGTCAGCCAGTCAGCACACTGTCCAATAACAGAACCCAACAACCCGCAAAATCAACTATGCTCATTCCTCATGATGTTTCACTCTAGCTGACTTCTCCTTCACTATCTGACTGTTCTTTTCCTCCACAGCTGTCTTGGTTCTGTCTCTCTTTCTTTCCTCCCTCTCTGTCTCCCTCGCTCCTTTTCTCGCTGTCAGAGTTAATGTGACCTTTATGGTCTGTCATCTGTTTGCGCGCCGCGTCAATCATCTTTTCCCATTAAGAGGACAACTCTATCAGGTGCTGTCACCACTGTCCTGCCGGGGGGAGAGAGAGAGTCTTAACTGACAGAGAAAGGCATTACTTCTCTCTAATACCTGTCACCTTCTCCTCCCTCTTTTTTCCTTCCTAGCAGATATCTCTGTCTGCTCCTGTGTTAGACGCCACTTATATATTCCGTGAGAGAGAGTCTACCACCCACCTCCTCTTCTCTGTACTCCTTTCCCCTCCTCTTCCTCCCCCAGTGTTTACTCCTTGAGGAGGCGCCACGTCTCGATGATATGAGAGAGACTACCTCCTTCTCTCCTTCTCTGTCCCTGCCTCCTTCGTTCCTATCTTCTTTCCCATCAGACTACTGCATATGGTCCTTCAGGAGGCCAACACCACTTTATGATGATCTGAAGCCTTCTGGGCCCAGCAAAACATACTCTCTCTCTATTCTCCCAGGCACCAGGGCGTTGAAGCATGGAGTGAGTGGGTGAACTGTGCGCTCCACATATCTGTCCCCCCTGCACCGCAGTCCCGGGATATAGGGTTCCAGGGTGAGCGTCTGGTGCTTGTTTGAGGATCGGAGATAAAACGATCAGCGCTGGCTAATTATCGAAGAGACTGGGACCATCTCTTCCAAGACTGCGCTCTGCATGCTGCTGCAGAGTTGTTACATATTACTGATGTGTGTGTGTGTGTGTGTGTGTGTGTGTACCACCCCAAAAGCCCAGAAAAACAATTTCCGTTTTCATGAAGTGCTTCATTAAGACATAAAAGAAACCAACCAGGTCAGGTCTTCTCTCTCCCCTGTTCCAATACCTTCATCCACTCTTCCATGCATGCATTCTTGCCCAGGCCCAAAGAGAGTAATATGGCTGCCAAGATGTCACGTTGCTACTATATGTGATGTATCAATGAGGCAGCGTCCTTGGGCTAACCCAGACAGGCCCGTCGCAGGGCGCCCTGATCAACAGACAGACAGGTGTAGAGACAACAGACAGAATGAAGAAGTAACACGGCCAGAACTTTGGACTCTTTCTCTCCACTCTTCCCTTCCCTTCGCTGGGTGTCTGTCTGGAGCTGTCCACCTCTCCAGTGTTCAGCTTTTATAGAGGCTGATGTTGACTGACTCAATGCTGCTTGGCTAACCTTGAAGTGAGTTCACAGAGGGTTTTATAAAGACTGCAGATGGTGTGTTAATACAATAACTTGATTGTACATTTTGGCTGATCAACAGCAGATTCAATTAACACAATGAATGAGTTGAATTGATAAAACATGGTTAAATAATAGTTTTCACTAGACATGCATGAAGTATGGAGCAGGAGTGGAAGTAACAAATTACAAATACTCTCATTACTGTAATTGAGTAGCTTTTCTGAGTACTTGTACTTTTTAAGGGTTAATGGACCTGTCTTTCATATTATTATAACATTATTAATGCTGGGCTTTTTAGGGACATGAACAGCTACTTCATACATTCAGTAAGGTGGGTGTATGATACAGGCATCAGTTTATTATTATAATATTATTCATGCTGGGCTTTTTAGGGACATAAATAGCTACTTCATACATTCAGTAAGGTGGGTGTATAATACAGGCATCAGTTTATTTTTTGCAGCTTAATGAGATATTAATGCGTGACTAGTATATGAAGCCGAATGACTGTCAAAAGTGGGATGGCGCCCTGATGAGAAACTCATCAAAATGTAGATGTAATGTATTTCTTGACAGACACAGCGACTGAGGTCCTGTTCAGGCAGTAATGATACAATATTGCAAACCTGTAAAATGTGTGTGTGTATGTATCTGTGTAGTCTCAGCCCAGGAATGAGTAGGGGAAATCAATAACAATAGTGGGAGACTGTGGGGAGAGTCAGTAGGATCAGACCTCTTACTGACTGACTGATATGATAAAATGTTGCAAACCTGGAGAACTGTTGCAAATCTGTGTGTGTGTGTGTGTGTGTGTGTGTGTGTGTGTGTGTGTGTGTGTGTGTGTGTGTGTGTGTGTGTGTGTGTGTGTGTGTGTGTGTGTGTGTGTGTGTGTGTGTGTGTGTGTGTGTGTGTGTGTGTGTGTGTGTGTGTGTGTGTGTGTGTGTGTGTGTGTGTGTGTGTGGAGCAATTACTTATTTTATTCCCCTTCTCTGTCTCTGTTCCCCTCCTCTGTCTGTCTCTGTTCCCCTCCTCTGTCTGTCTCTGTTCCCCTCCTCTGTCTGTCTCTGTTATCCTCCTCTGTCTGTCTCTGTTCCCCTCCTCTGTCTGTCTCTGTTATCCTCCTCTGTCTGTCTCTGTTATCCTCCTCTGTCTGTCTCTGTTATCCTCCTCTGTCTGTCTCTGTTATCCTCCTCTGTCTGTCTCTGTTATCCTCCTCTGTCTGTCTCTGTTATCCTCCTCTGTCTGTCTCTGTTATCCTCCTCTGTCTGTCTCTGTTATCCTCCTCTGTCTGTCTCTGTTATCCTCCTCTGTCTGTCTCTGTTATCCTCCTCTGTCTGTCTCTGTTATCCTCCTCTGTCTGTCTCTGTTATCCTCCTCTGTCTGTCTCTGTTCCCCTCCTCTGTCTGTCTCTGTTCCCCTCCCCTCTCTCTCACTCTTTCTCCTCTTTCTCTCTCAGCTACTCACCTTCCTCTGTGTGTGTGTGTGTGTGTGTGTGTGTGTGTGTGTGTGTGTGTGTGTGTGTGTGTGCGTGCGTGTGTGTGTGTGTGTGTGTGTGTGTGTGTGTGTGTGTGTGTGTGAGAGAGAGAGAGAGAGAGAGAGAGAGTCCTGTCCTCCTCTCTGCAGACTGTTTTTCTGCCCACGGTGGTGCCTTCATTCTGCTGCAGCTAGGTGCTGTGTTCCTGTGGGACCAGAGGAAGTGTACCTGCACGTGCTTAAGATTGCACACACTTGCAGTTTGTCTTCAGCTTGCCAAGTAACTGTATGTCTCTAAAATGTCATGGGTCGTGCATCGACACAGTGTGTATGATTCTGAATAGCTTCAGTAATATGAGCCTTTGGTCCTACTCCAGCCCACTGTATGGAAAGGAAATTAACAATCCTTTTAGACAGTTAGTGGATGTGTGTTGAATAATCTCTGATGCCAGATGGCTCCGAAGGCTGCCTGCTCTCTCTCTCTCTCTGAAAAGACAAGGGACTCTATTTTAACAAACCTAACACTGGTAAATCTAAGCGCAGGAAGTAGCACCATAGGTTCAGGGGTGTGTCAATAATATTTTTACTATTACAATAATCACTTTCTGGTGTTGGCGCGAAAGGGCTGGGTTTTGATGAATAGACAAGTTATGGGTGTGTCGAGGCTTGGTCCCTCACTGGCCAATCAGAACGTGCTCCATGGCGAAATATGTGGTTGCTCCAAGTTGTGTATTTACAGTATTTTATGTATTGCCTTGGAATCAACTCCAATTCCAAAGTTAGTCTGTTATAGTATGTTAAATGGCTTACAGAAACTAAATATCAAAATGTATACTTATCTTTGCTAAATATGTTACCTTGAACCCATTTGCAGTTCTCATTATTCTAAGTAATTGCATGGCTTCAATATGGAAATACAGTATATAGGCCTACATAGCATTCACACTGACATAGGGGCAAGGCCTACTGTTGGCTGAGTATGGACATGCCAAATGTTGTCAGTAAGCAAGATTAAATTATACTGAACAAAAATATAAACGCAACATGCGGCTCCCAAGTGGCGCAGTGGTCTAAGACACTGCATCTCAGTGCTATAGGTGTCACTACAGACACCCTGGTTCGAATCCAGGCTGTATCACAACCGGCTGTGATTGGGAGTCCAATAGGGCGGCGCACAATTGGCCCAGGGTTGTCTGAGTCTGGTCGGTGTAGGCCGTCATTGTAAATAAGAATTTGTTCTTAACTGACTTGCCTAGTTAAATAAAGGTACAATGTATAGTGTTGCCCACCACTTCAAAATCTGGCTTCTTCACTGGCGGGATCATCTGAGACCAGCCACTTGGATGAAACAGTGAGTTTGCACAAATGAAGAATTCCTGAACAAACTGTCAGAAACCATCTCAGGAAGGCCCATCTGGGTGCTTGTCATCCTCACCAGGGTCTTGACCTCACTGCAGTTCAGCGTTGTAACTGATTTCAGTGGGCAAATGCTCACCTTGGCACACTGGCACGCTGGAGAAGTATGCTCTGAATCCCGTTTTCAAGTGTACTGGGCAGATGGCAGACAGCATGCATGGCGTTGTGTGGGCGAGCGGTTTGCTGATGTCAACGTTGTGAACAGAGTGTCCCATGGTGGCAGTGGGGTTATGGTATGGGCAGGCATAAGCTACGGAAAACAACCACAATTGCATTTTATTGATGACAATTTGAATGCACAGAGATACCGTGACAAGATCCTGAGGCCCATTGTCGTACCATTCATCCTCCGCCATCACCTCTTGTGTCAGCATCATAATGCACGGCCCCATGTCACAAGGACCTGTACGCAAAGGAGCCAAACCCTTTATCAACAGTCTTGACTGCTTCGCGATCGAATTGGGCAGACAAAAAAAAGCCTTAATTGAGAGGGGAGGCTATGCTTGGTTTCTAATCAAATAAAGCTCAATGAGTTTTTTATGTTTCTAAATACGAGGTATACAGGCACCAAATCACAACTTGTTCCATGTGCGTCATGGCTGGATGGGATCCGTTCTTCTGTCAGAATTCATGCCATGACCAACTGTGTTAAAACCAGCTTTTGGTTGGTCTTAAATATCCCTGTCAGTACTGCCTAAAATTAGCACTTTGGATCATGCTTTTCCTCCTCACCCATCGGAGCGCAAGCAAGCTGATATAAGCCAGGTAAAGTGTTAGGGCTGGAAAATAGAGCCCAAGATGTCAGAGCTCTCCTTGCTCTCTCTCTTCTGACTGAGTTATTTTCTGTGTGTGTACGAGCGGTTGCTTGTGTGCATGCGTGCGAGTAGGTCCAAGCTTGCGAGAGTGTCCGTGTTTGAGAGAGTGTCCGTGTTTGAGAGAGTGTCCGTGTTTGAGAGAGTGTCCGTGTTTGAGAGAGTGTCCAAGCTTGCGAGAGTGTCCGTGTTTGAGAGAGTGTCCGTGTTTGAGAGAGTGTCCAAGCTTGCGAGAGTATCCGTGTTTGAGACATGTGATATTCAATCTCTTTTAAGGCCTTATTAATTATTACAACCAAACTCATTAGAACAGACACAGACAGACAGACAGACAGACAGACAGACAGACAGACAGACAGACAGACAGACAGACAGACAGACAGACAGACAGACAGACAGACAGACAGACAGACAGACAGACAGACAGACAGACAGACAGACAGACAGACAGACAGACAGACAGACAGACAGACAGACAGACAGACAGACAGACAGACAGACAGACAGACAGACAGACAGACAGACAGACAGACAGACAGACAGACAGACAGACAGACAGACAGACAGATAGATAGATAGATAGATAGATAGATAGATAGATAGATAGATAGATAGATAGATAGACAGACAGATAGACAGATAGACAGATAGATACTTTATTGATCCCTGAGGGGACATTTCTTTGTCCACCTGCTACAACAAAACACAGGGCAGGTGCAAAATGCCAGAACGAAAATACACAAAAGACAGATACATGATACATAGAGCGGCAGTATGAACAAGTATAGAAATACAAGAAGTCTGGAGTGCAAAAAAGCTATAAAAAGACATTGCATAGTATGGGGTGGTTGGCTGAATATGTACACTATACATTGGTGGATGTTGGATGGTTAACTATACTATACAGGTCGATTGCAGAGAAATACTTCAGTAGCTAAAGATGCATTGGATATGAGCGAGGGTAATAATAGTTTACTTAATAGACAGACTGGCTAAATGAACAGGTAAGTGAAAAATTAGCATGGTTAAATTAACTGTACAGGTAAATATACAGTTAAATTTACAGGTAAGTGAATATCTGCATGGTTACATTAACTGTACAGGTAAATTACAGGAAGAGATACTTAAATAGCTAAATGTGTGTATGATATAATTGGGGTAATAATAGTAATTCCCTTAAAATACAGTCATTAGTGCGCAGGGTTTAATTACAGACAACTGCACGTATTGCACATTCGATATACTAAAAGCAATGAAAAAAGATACAACTGACAGGATACTAATATGCATTCCTGAGTGAACGACGACGTAAGTTAAGTCCAATAATTACTTGCAATATTGCATGTGATATGATATAACAACTGTACATGAGTATGTATATACAGACCTGCATGAATAAATAGGTCCTGAGTGAATGAGTGATTACAGACCAGAGTTACTCACGGATGGATGCATAATTGTTAAACTAGGTCCTAACACCCCAACAGTTCCAGATCTATGTTGCCGACGGCACGGCACCCCGGTGAGGCATTAAATAGTCTAATAGCCTCCGGCAGGAAGGACCTCCTGTAGCGCTCTCTGGCACACCGTGGTGGGATCAGTCTGTGACTGAAGGTGCTCCTCTGCGTCATAACCATGGCATTCAGAGGGTGGGTGGCGTTGTCCATGATGGCCAGCAGATTCACCTTCCTGGTTTTATGGTGACAACATCTGATGGGTGCTTGCAGTGCATTTTCTGGAGATGTGTGAATGCGTTCTGATCCTATAACATGCTTCCGATTATGTTCATAAATCATAGGCTTATAGTCTGCGTTGTTTTAATATAATATGAATTTAATTATAATTATTCATTCTCTTTTATGGCCTTATTAATGATTTGTTGAATCTTGCTTATTGACAATGTTTTCCATGTCCATGCTCAGCCAATTTACAGTAGGCCTAGCCCCTATACCAGTGTGAATGCTATTGAAGCCATCCCCATTACTTAGAACAATGTGAAAAGCAAGGTAACATATTTAGCAAAGATAAGTATACATTTTGATATTTAGTTTCTGTAAGCCATTTAACATACTATAACAGACTAACATTGGAATTGGAGTTGATTCCAAGGCAATACATAAAAGACTGTAAATACACAACTTGGAGCAACCACATATTTAGCCATGGAGCACGTTCTGATTGGCCAGTGAGGGTCCAAGCCTCGACACACCCACAACATCCAGCCATTTCGCGTCAACCTCAGCCTTATGCGCTCATAATTGTGATAGTGAAAATATCCTAAATATTTCTGACACACTCGTGAACGTACTGTACAGTCTACCATTGTGTTATGTTTGTTAATGTAGAGCCCCAAGTGTCATATTAGTACAGGGAGGGTCGGAACCTCTTTGCAGGTTTTGCTCTGGCCTTTGAGCAGCAGTGGCCACCAATATCGACTCTGGGAAATCGATGGACTCCTCGCAAAGCCGCTAACATGAAAGTAAAGACGTAATGAACCAGTCAAGAATTGATCTCTCATGCCAGATGGTTCCTTCAGAACATTTCAATAACGCTAATAAGGCTTAATGCATCTCAATAAATATATACAGTGCTGTGAAAAAGTATTTGCCCGCTTTCAGATTTTCTCTATTTTTGCATATTGAATGATATCAGATCTTCAAACAAAACCTAATATTAGATAACAGGAAATCGTCCAGGTCCTGAGGCAAAATCTGTGAGCTGAAGCTGAAGGTCAGCTGGGTCGTGCAGCAAGACAATGATCCAAAACACACAATCACACAAAGTCTACTTGAAAATGGCTAAAAAGCAACACATTTGAAGTTTTGGAACGGCCTAGTCAACGTCCTGATCTGATCCATATTGAGATGTTGTGGCAGGACTTGAAACGAGCAGTTCAAGCAGAGTGGGCCAAACATCCTCCACAGCGACGTGAGTCACTGATCAATAACTACAGGAGGAAGCGTTTGGTTGGAGTCATGGCAGCTAAAGGTGGCACAACCAGTTATTGAGTGTAAGGGGGAAATAGTTTTTTCACACACTGTATTTTAATTAGAGAGGGGTAAATACTGTTTCACAGCACTGTTTTTAATTAGATAGGGGTAAATACTGTTTCACAGCACTGTATTTTAATTAGAGAGGAGTAAATACTGTTTCACAGCACTGTTTTTAATTAGAGAGGGGTAAATACTGTTTCACAGCACTGTATTTTAATTAGAGATGGGTAAATACTGTTTCACAGCACTGTTTTTAATTAGAGAGGGGTAAATACTGTTTCACAGCACTGTATTTTAATTAGAGAGGGGTAAATACTGTTTCACAGCACAGTTTTTTAATTAGAGAGGGGTAAATACTGTTTCACAGCACTGTATTTTAATTAGAGATGGGTAAATACTGTTTCACAGCACTGTTTTTAATTAGAGAGGGGTAAATACTGTTTCACAGCACTGTTTTTAATTAGAGAGGGGTAAATACTGTTTCACAGCACTGTAAATTAGAGAGGGGTAAATACTGTTTCACAGCACTATATTTAATTAGAGAGGGGTAAATACTGTTTCACAGCACTGTATTTAATTAGAGAGGGGTAAATACTGTTTCACAGCACTGTAAATTAGAGAGGGGTAAATACTGTTTCACAGCACTGTATTTAATTAGAGAGGGGTAAATACTGTTTCACAGCACTGTATTTAATTAGAGAGGGGTAAATACTGTTTCACAGCACTGTAAATTAGAGAGGGGTAAATACTGTTTCACAGCACTGTATTTAATTAGAGAGGGGTAAATACTGTTTCACAGCACTGTATTTAATTAGAGAGGGGTAAATACTGTTTCACAGCACTGTAAATTAGAGAGGGGTAAATACTGTTTCACAGCACTGTATTTAATTAGAGAGGGGTAAATACTGTTTCACAGCACTGTATTTAATTAGAGAGGGGTAAATACTGTTTCACAGCACTGTAAATTAGAGAGGGGTAAATACTGTTTCACAGCACTGTATTTTCAATATGCATGTTAGTACATTTAATGTAGGGTCCTGAGTTTTGTCAGATTACACAATCAGGAAAGACTCAGGGCCCTTGTAAGGATAGATGCACAACATGAGCGTTCAGATGATCAACATAGTGCAAACAGTGGAATAGATAGATATCTGTCCACATCAGACGTGTGTGTGCATAGTTGTTCCCAACAGCAGGCAAGAGGGGGAGCCGAGGGAAAGTCTGTGAAATCATTATCATAAATTGTGTGAAACAGCAGACAGCGAGCCAGTGAGAGATTCTAAATATCTCTATTGTCTGTCTGTGTGTGGGAGTGACAGATAAACTCCACAATTCAGAGGTTTTCGTATGCATTTGGGGGGGCTGTGTGTGTGTGTGTGTGTGTGTGTGTGTGTGTGTGTGAGAGAGACGTTTTATGGTGATACAATTGCTTATAATTAATACCGTTTTCAAACCACCAAATTATATGCATAATTGTACTTTTAAGGAATATTCATGAGATCATCTTTATCCCTTATTTGAATAGAGACAGAAGAACAGACGGAACTCATTAAGGCCCAATGCAGCCGTTTGAATCTCAATATCAAATAATTCTGGGTAACAATTAAGTACCTTACTGTGATTGTTTCAATTGAAATTGTACAAAAATAAATAGCAAAGAGCAATTTCTCCAACAAGAATTTATCTAGGACTGTCTGGAAGTGGTCTTAGTGGGGAGAGAAAAACCGAAAACCAGATGTTATTGTAGAGAGCTTTGGAACTCTTTCTTATTGGTCCATCCCACCAAAACAGGCTGACATTTCCAGCGGTCTTTTCAAACAGCTCTTCCACTAAAAGGGCATTATCAACATTTTCACAAATTCACAGTATTGTTCCAACCTCATCGTTTTTTTTATGAAACACAGAAACATTTCTGGGCCTTTTGTGGTGGTATTTCTCTGTATCATCAAATGAGACACAAACTAATAACACAAGTCACAGTTCTATTTAAACTAAATGTTTATTTACTTAGAAGTAAATGAAGCCGGTCACACCAGAGAGCAAGTATTGCTTTGCAATAAGGATGACGGATCAACGCAACATTTTCTGTTGGGTTGAGCGCCCCGACACATTATGACACGGACCTTTTATAGCAAGGACACACCCCTTGAATGTTCATGACAAACAGAGGTATGGAAAGGGTCACAAGGTTAACACTTGATAAATGAGGACAGGAATATCCCACACTATCTATCATTTGGCACCGACGGTTCACCCCGAGGGCGAGATGAGGTGCCAGGCACGGAGTGGAGTCTCGCTCCGTGCCAGGCACCTCGTCTCAACACAAACACACTCACTCCATGGCATCAATCACTTGTCAGTTCCAGATACCCCTGGGGAAGGAGGAGTGATTAGCACCCTGACCTGTGGAGCCAAGGAATTAACCCCTGCCTGACTTCCAACTTCAGAGTCCAAAAGGATGCATTCTACATATTAGCATATTATGTCAAATAAGACATATTAATTATCTGTGCGTGTGTGCGTGTGCGTGAAATATGAGTCAACTAGAAGGGTTATTGTCAGGGCCCAGGGTGAGTCAAGTGTCAGAGAGTCAGGGCTGTGTGAATTGAATCAGGGACACTTTGAGACTCCTCGTTGATTGACACTGTGAGAAGGATGAGGAAGGGAGCATGGAGACCAGATAGAGAGAAGGAAAGAAAGCGAGAGGGAGTGAAAGAGAGAGAGACTGACAGAGTGAAATGGGAAAGAGAGAGTAGAATATGAAGAGATAGTAGCTGGTCGCTCAATGTCTGGAGCTCATCAAACCAACCTCTCAGCCCTGTGACATCTCAGCTCCTGAATTACACCTCACCTACTTCCTCTCAGCCCTGTGACATCTCAGCTCCTGAATTACACCTCACCTACTTCCTCTCAGCCCTGTGACATCTCAGCTCCTTAATTACACCTCACCTACTTCCTCTCAGCCCTGTGACATCTCAGCTCCTTAATTACACCTCACCTACTTCCTCTCAGCCCTGTGACATCTCAGCTCCTTAATTACACCTCACCTACTTCCTCTCAGCCCTGTGACATCTCAGCTCCTTAATTACACCTCACCTACTTCCTCTAAGCTCATTCACATTCCGATCACACTCACCACAGTAAATATTGACCCTCTCTCTCTTTCTGTCTCTCCCTCTCTCGCTCTTATTATTCTATTTATTTCTCTCTCTCCCTCACTCTCTCTCTCTCTTCCTCTCTCCTTGTTTCCATAATGAGGTCTCTCTATCTCTCTTCCCCTCCCTCTCTACACCTCCTCTCTCCTCCTGCTATGCATATGGACATGATAGAGCATTAGGAGAGCTCACCTAAATGAAACCCACACAATTCCCCCGGCCCCCATTCGGCATCAGCCAAAACGACACTTGTCAAACATGGCATACAATTAGTGACTCGCTCCCTCTTGGCACTCGTTCCCCCTCTCTCTCTCTTCTTCTCTCTCGCTCCTATTTTTTTTCCGGAAGGTCGCCCATTGGATTTGTTTCATTGGGTTTGTTTTGTTGGGTTTATTTTGTTGGGTTTGTTTTGTTGGGTTTATTATGTTGGGTTTGTTTTGTTGGGTAGTTGTGATGGATTTGTTTTGTTGGGTTTATTTTGTTGGGTTTGTTTTGTTGGGTTTGTTTTCTTGGGTTTGTTGTGTTGGGTTTGTTGTGTTGGGTTTGTTTTGTTGGGTTTATTATGTTGGGTTTGTTTTGTTGGGTTTGTTTTCTTGGGTTTGTTGTGTTGGGTTTGTTTTCTTGGGTTTGTTGTGTTGGGTTTGTTTTGTTGGGTTTGTTTTGTTGGGTTTGTTTTGTTGGGTTTGTTTTGTTGGGTTTATTTTGTTGGGTTTGTTGTGTTGGGTTTGTTTTGTTGGGTTTATTATGTTGGGTTTGTTATGTTGGGTTTGTTGTGTTGGGTTTGTTGTGTTGGGTTTGTGTGTTGGGTAGTTGTGTTGGGTAGTTGTGTTGGGTTTATTTTGTTGGGTTTATTTTGTTGGGTTTGTTGTGTTGGGTTTGTTGTGTTGGGTAGTTGTGTTGGGTAGTTGTGTTGGGTTTGTTTGTTGGGTAGTTGTGATGGGTTTGTTTGTTGGGTAGTTGTGATGGGTTTGTTTGTTGGGTAGTTGTGATGGGTGTGTTTGTTGGGTAGTTGTGTTGGGTAGTTGTGTTGGGTTTGTTTTGTTGGGTTTATTTTGTTGGGTTTATTTTGTTGGGTAGTTGTGTTGGGTTTGTTGTGTTGGGTAGTTGTGATGGGTGTGTTTGTTGGGTAGTTGTGATGGGTGTGTTTGTTGGCTAGTTGTGTTGGGTTTGTTTTGTTGGGTTTATTTTGTTGGGTTTGTTGTGATGGGTGTGTTTGTTGGGTAGTTGTGATGGGTTTGTTTGTTGGGTAGTTGTGATGGGTTTGTTTGTTGGGTAGTTGTGATGGGTTTGTTTGTTGGGTAGTTGTGTTGGGTAGTTGTGTTGGGTAGTTGTGATGGGTTTGTTTGTTGGGTAGTTGTGATGGTTTGTTTGTTGGGTAGTTGTGTTGGGTAGTTGTGTTGGGTAGTTGTGATGGGTTTGTTTGTTGGGTAGTTGTGATGGGTTTGTTTGTTGGGTAGTTGTGATGGGTTTATTTGTTGGGTAGTTGTGTTGGGTAGTTGTGATGGGTGTGTTTGTTGGGTAGTTGTGATGGGTTTGTTTGTTTGGTAGTTGTGATGGGTTTGTTTGTTGGGTAGTTGTGATGGGTGTGTTTGTTGGGTAGTTGTGATGGCGGTTGCCTGCAGGAGAGGAGAAGGAGAGGTGGTCTAAATCTAATTGAGGAGGGGTAATTAAAAAGGCAGTGGAGAGCTATCAAAGAGCCTTTTAATTAGGCACATATTTATGGCAGTTGGCATCGTCAAGCCACCTTCTGCTGTTGTCTCGGGAGGGAGGGAGGAAGGATGGAGCGGGCGTGGAAGTGGCGTTGCGGTTCCGCCAGAGATGGAGAGAAGCGTGCAGGAAGCAGTCATGTGTGGAAGAAGAGAATATGCAATTTAAACCTGCGGCTAGATACCTGTATGTGTGTGTTTGTGTGTGTTTGTGTGTGTGGTGTGTGGTGTGTGGTGTGTGTTTGTGTGTGTGTGTGTATGTGCACATTCACACACATTCTCTTGTCAGAGGAGGCTGGTTTGATGTTGATGATGATGTGTTTCTATTGTTGTTGTGGGGCCAGAATGAGATGCTGATTTTGGAATCTTTCACTCTTACATAGAGCAGATCTTTGCTGGCAAGTTACCGAAATACCATCCCCTTGTGCCATGCCTGAACAGCCTTGGTTATCAGTGCAAGCTTTTGGAGCTGATATTCGGGAGTCTAAGCCATGTACATCGGCTGACAGTAGGTGGCCTTCAGATTGCAGGCCTGTGTAAGACAAAGGCAAAGTAGCTAGCGAGGTACTGCTCCGTGTCAGCGGTCATGGGCAGCCTTACTGTGTAGAGAACAAGGTGCTATCTGTATCCATAAGTGTCCAGATATCTGTGTCCTTAGAAATGTTTGAATCCTTCTTGACTGTAATGTTATTTGTGGATATTTGTGTTTATGTGTGTGTGTGTGTATATACAGTGGGGAGAACAAGTATTTGATACACTGCCGATTTTACAGGTTTTCCCACTTACAAAGCATGTAGAAGTCTGTAATTTTTATCATAGGTACTCTTCAACTGTGAGTGACGGAATCTAAAACAAAAATCCAGAATATCACATTGTATGATTTTTAAGTAATTAATTTGCATTTTATTGCATGACATAAGTATTTGATACATCAGAAAAGTAGAACTTAATATTTGGTACAGAAACCTTTGTTTGCAATTACAGAGATCATACGTTTCCTGTAGTTCTTGACCAGGTTTGCACACACTGCAGCAGGGATTTTGGCCCACTCCTCCATCCAGATCCTTCAGGTTTCGGGGCTGTCGCTGGGCAATACGGACTTTCAGCTCCCTCCAAAGATTTTCTATTGGGTTCAGGTCTGGAGACTGGCTAGGCCACTCCAGGACCTTGAGATGCTTCTTACGGAGCCACTCCTTAGTTTCCCTGACTGTAGGTTTCAGGTCGTTGTCATGCTGGAAGACCCAGCCACGACCCATCTTCAATGCTCTTACTGAGGGAAGGAGGTTGTTGGCCAAGATCTCGCGATACATGGCCCCATGCATCCTCCCCTCAATACGGTGCAGTCGTCCTGTCCCCTTTGCAGAAAAGCATCCCCAAAGAATGATGTTTCCACCTCTATGCTTCACGGTTGGGATGGTGTTCTTGGGGTTGTACTCATCCTTCTTCTTCCTCCAAACACGGCGAGTGGAGTTTAGACCAAAAAGCTTTATTTTTGTCTCATTAGACCACATGACCTTCTCCCATTCCTCCTCTGGATCATCCAGATGGTCATTGGCAAACTTCAGACGGGCCTGGACATGCGCTGGCTTGAGCAGGGGGACCTTGCGTGCGCTGCAGGATTTTAATCCATGACGGCGTAGTGTGTTACTAATGGTTTTCTTTGAGACTGTGGTCCCAGCTCTCTTCAGGTCATTGACCAGGTCCTGCCGTGTAGTTCTGGGCTAATCCCTCACCTTCCTCATGATCATTGATGCCCCACGAGGTGAGATCTTGCATGGTGCCCCAGACCGAGGGAGATTGACCGTCATCTTGAACTTCTTCCATTTTCTAATAATTGCGCCAACAGTTGTTGCCTTCTCACCAAGCTGCTTTCCTATTGTCCTGTAGCCCATCCCAGCCTTGTGCAGGTCTACAATTTTATCCCTGATGTCCTTACACAGCTCTCTGGTCTTGGCCATTGTGGAGAGGTTGGAGTCTGTTTGATTGAGTGTGTGGACAGGTGTCTTTTATACAGGTAACGAGTTCAAACAGGTGCAAACTAACAGGTAATGAGTGGAGAACAGGAGGGCTTCTTAAAGAAAAACTAACAGGTCTGTGAGAGCCGGAATTCTTACTGGTTGGTAGGTGATCAAATACTTATGTCATGCAATAAAATGCAAATTAATTATTTAAAAATCATACAATGTGATTTTCTGGATTTTTGTTTTAGATTCCGTCTCTCACAGTTGAAGTGTACCTATGATACAAATTACAGACCTCTACATGCTTTGTAAGTAGGAAAACCTGCAAAATCGGCAGTGTATCAAATACTTGTTCTCCCCACTGTATATATGTATGCATGTATCTACTATTGTCACGGGTGTGTGTGGGGAGAGACCAAGGCGCAGCGCAGGGATAGTAGTTCGACATCGTTTATTTTATACTATGTAATAATTCACACTATGTATAATAACAAAACGAAAATGACGAACTAACAGACACAAAAACAAACACGAATAGACTAACGTCACGCTCACACAACACACCAATGAACGGACGTAAAGAAAACACACTTACTTCAAACGTGACTGCGACATACATCGATAACAACCCACCCCAAGTGAAGGACAGACTCAACATATATTGGATCCCTAATTAGAGACAACGGGTAGCAGCTGCCTCTAATTAGAGATCCACCCAAAACCCACAAAGAAACAGAAAAGAAAGACACTGTCAGACTCTGACCATAGCTACATAGAGAAGCCTATTGCTTCTCTATGGCCAGAGCCTGACAACTATAGAATGATATGAGCCTCTCTTTAAAGGTCCTCATTGTACCAGCTAAATATAATTGAATGTAATTGGAACCATTAAAGACACATTGGACCAGTATTGAACTAGTTATCTTGTGTAATTAGAGTATACTGTAATTGGCCCATTGTTATCTTGGGAGTCTCTGGGAAGAACTCGCAAAGCTTCCGTAGAGAGGAGAATTTGAGAAATGCATACACTCTGTACAGTGTACTTTCTCACTGTGATTCTCTTTGGTGTGTGTGTGTGTGTGTGTTGGTCCTCACAAGGTCAAATGCGTGCGTTGCAAAAGTTCCTGTCAGTTGTATCGTCTAGTCATACAACTGTCCGTATTGACGACCCTTCAGAGAGGAAAATAGTACTAGAGCATAATCAATGATGGGCCATTCATGCTAAGGACACATCCTGTCATCCCTATTGTCACCTAGCTACTGTTGTCTGCTTCCCTTCATAGTGCCCTACTTTTGACCAGGCCCCATAGGGCGCTATCCAGGAATAGGGTGCCATTTGGGACCAAGTGTGTATGTCCCAGTTACTGTGAAGAAAAGCCTGATAGATAAAGTCCAGTGGACACACTAGACAGAAGATCAGGTCAGATAATCAGTGATCTCTGCTCACCTCCCTTACATCCCCACCATAGAGGTCCAGTGGCGGTAAAAGACTGGTTCTGGTGTGGAGAGCTGGCTGTGGTAGCATCGTTATCAGTCCCCTATTCCATCCATCCCCATGGGATTCCATGCATTCATTATTCATTCTAATTCTGTACGGCTACCCTAACTCTTTTCTTCCTCCCCCTTCTGACTCTCTCTCTTTCCTTCTCTCTCTCTCTCTCTCTCTCCCCATCTCACATTCCCACTTCTTTCCTTTCTACCTTCCTCTCCCCCTCCCTCTCATCTCTCTATCTCCCTCCTTCCCTCGTTCTCTCTCTCGGTGACAGGTTCCATTAGGATGTCTCTCGTGGTTTGCCTGTTCCCTGTATTAGATGACCTCACACGAATATTAATTTACTGTTACATTAACAATATCACATCTCCCGTCCCATATCCTCTAAATACCCTTCAGCGTTCCTCTCTCTACACTCTCTTTTTCTCTCTCTCTCCATTTGCCTTTTTTCAGACCTTTCTGTTATCTCCCCAAGTCTACATACAGTACTTATATGCAGTTTATATACAATACCAATCAAAGGTTTGGACACACCTTTGTGACTGCACTTGAAGAAACTTTTAAGGTTCTTGAAATGTTCCGGATTGACTGACCTTCATGTCTTAAAGTAATGATGGACTGTCGTTTCTCTTTGCTTATGTGAGCTGTTCCTTGCCATATTCTGTATACCCCCACAACACAACTGATTGGCTGAAACACATTAAGGAAAGAAATTCCACAAATTAACATTTTAACAAGGCACACCTGTTAATTGAAACGCATTCCAGGTGATTACCTCATGAAGCTGGTTGAGAGAATGACAAGAGTGTGCAAAGCTGTCATCAAGGCAAAGGGTGGCTACTTTGAAGAATCTAAAATATAAAATATATTTTGATTTGTTTAACACTTTTTTTGGTTACTACATGATTCCATATGTGCTATTTCACAGTTTTGATGTCTTCACTTTTATTCTACAATGTAGAAAATAGTAAAAATAAAGAAAAACCCTTGAATGAGTAGGTGTGTTCACATTTTTGAGTGGTACCATATATACATTCAGTTTATTAGGTACACCCATCTGGTACCCGGTTTGGACCCCCCCTTGCCTCCAGAACAGCCTGAATTCTTTGGGGCATGGAAACATTGCGCAATTAGTATCAAGGGACCTAACGTGTTCCAGGAAACCATTCCCCTCGACATTACACCACTGCCACCAGCCTGTACCATTGACAACAGGCAAGATAGGGCCATTGACGTATACTGTTTATGTCAAATCCTGCCTCTGCCATCAGCATGCCATGGTTATGACGCAGAGGAGCACCTTCAGTCACAGACTGATCCCACCACGGTGTGCCAGAGAGTGCTACAGGAGGTCCTTGCTGCCGGCGGCTATTAGACTATTTAATGCCTCACCGGGGTGCCGTGCCGTCGTCAACATTGACCTGGAACTGTTGGGGTGTTAGGACATAGTTTAACAATTATGCATCCATCCGTGAGTAACCCTGGTCTGTAATCACTCATTCACTCAGGACTTATTCATTCATTCAGGACTGTATATACATATTCATGTACAGTTGTTATATCATATCACGTGCAATATTGTAAGTAATTATTGGACTTAACTTACGTAGTCATTCACTCAGGACTGTATATTAGTATCCTGTCAGTTGTAGCTTTTTTATTGCTTTTAGTATATTGAATGTGCAATACGTGCAGTTATCTGCAGTCAAACCCTGCACTAAGGACTGTATTTTAAGGGAATTACTATTATTACCCTAAATTATATCAGACACACATTTAGCAGTTAATGTAACTATGCAAAATATTCACTTACCTGTTCCTTTAACCAGTGTAAGGATGTATGTTCAGAGAGGTCTCTGGAAACCTTTATGGTTTTCAGGTTTGGTGTCTCTGGAAATCTCTATGTTTGGGATTGTGTAGTGATACAGTGTTTTGGATTCACGTGCAGAGTGCTGTTCTTTAATAATAATCAGCAAAGGCACAACAGGAACCAGGCAGAGATCGTAGTCTGAAGGCAGGCAGAGTTCACACACGGAATAGGCAGTAATCGGGGCAGAAGCACAGGAGGGTAGGCAAAGCTCGAAGTCAGGTCAAGCAGGTTTGGAAACAGATTCCGGACAATGACGGTACAGGAGGGCAAATCCGTGAATCGAAAAGGCTCAGGAGACGCAGGTCATACACGAGGAGACTAAGAGAGAAGAACAATCATTCATGAAAATAACAGGCTTAGTACGTCACAACAGCAAACAATACCTCACAAGAAAACTGAGGACTGAACTAAGTAGATAGGTGATGAGGAGCAGGTGTGCTAGGGCCAGGTGGAACTAGTAAAGGAAAAAACGAAAACCAGAACCGGGAATGGAACGAAAAAAAAATTAAAGCAATCAGAAAGGATGCAGAACCTCACAGATTGGTCCCCAATTAGAGGCAGCTGCGCGACATTGCCTCTAATTGGGGAGACTATTTATGTTCAGCTTCCCCACCTGTGTTTGTGGGTTTTTGTGTGTTCCTTTTTGTTTTCACGCCAGTTCATGGTCACTGTCTCTCCTTTGTTCGGTTTTGGGATTATTACTGTAATAAAGGAATGTTTTCGCACTACATCTCTGCGCCTTGGGTCCTGTCTCATAGCGATCGTGACAGAAAAACCCACCACCACGGGCCCTCCGGGGAGTTCCTCCACTGTTTAGCTCTGGGACAAGGCTGGGTCCCAGAGCAGCAAGGACTGTCCAGCCCTGCTTGGTCCCGTGGTGGAGGCAGGCCCAGCCTAGAAGAGGCAGGCCCAGCCTAGAGCCCCAAATAATTTTTTGTGGGGGGGCTATGGGGGTGGTCAGGGAATGAAGAGGAGGAGCCCCGGCTACTACACTCGTGGGGGCTCATGGAGGAGCCCCTACAGCCGTGGGAGCAGGAGTACGCCCAGGGGTCGGACGATGACAATGAGGTGCTCCTGTTCCCCAACACGTGGGGGCTCATGGATGAGCCCCTGCAGAGCCGGGATTGGCGGAGGAGGGAGGACGACCGCCGGGATGTCATTCTAACATTCAATCGAACAGTAACTTAATGCCTCGATGCAAGCCACGGCTAAGTGACTTACTGTCTGTTGGAGCGAACCATTTTCGTGAACGGGGTTGTGTACCTTATAAACTGGCCACTGAGAGTGTTATATAACATTGAGGACACCTTCCTAATATTGAGTTGGGAGGTGGAGAGATGAACATTGATGAATGGAGAGGAAGTGGGACATTGGCAAACTCTATTTTCTCTCTTGTTCCCTTGTTCTCTCTCTCTCTCTCTCTCTCTTTCTCTCTCTCTCACACACACTCTTTTCTTTCTTTCTCCATGTCTCTCTCTCCCTCACTCGCTCACGCACACACTCCTCTCTCATCTCCCCCTCAGTCTTTTCTATGTCCTGAGAGGCTCATGTACACATTGTTTCTCATCACCTGTCCTAATTCATCTCATCAGATGGCTCTTTTGGGTTTGGCTGAGACAGTCCAAGATCTGGCATCCACTTCACTGCTCTGGCAACATTGTCCTGAATTATAACACTTACAAAGCATATTTAATTGTAATTTTTGATTTACAAGAGCAAGATAAGATAAGTAGGTAGATACAGTGAGTGGACAGACAAGCGTTGAGTTTGTCATGGTTACTTTGGATAGTGTATATAGTTTACTGTTAACATTTTCTGGATCACTGTTCCGTTTAGCTCAGTGGATAAAAAAGGTTTCACTAATCACGTTTCCATCCACAGTTTTTAAGCGAGTAAAGCCCGTATAACAAATAATTCATGACAGATGTGATGGAAACAGGAAGTTTCAGTATAATTGTATGAATGCAGGCAGATCATTTATTCATTCGACATGGCGGTGGAAACTCCTTTATGCGCAAATATTTATATAATAACCATCATATCGAAGTAAACTTTGAGTCATGCAATAATATGGTGTGTGGTCCTCCCACTACGACTCGGGAAACCATCCAGTTTATTAGGCTACAGATTAAAGAAATTCTGATGAACTTCACAGGGTGGTGAAAGTGAACGGTGATCTTGATGCTCTTTCCAATAAATATCGAGGGTCTTATTCTGGTGACATGATGATCGATGCTTGGCTGCCGTTGGATAAATAATAATCTCATAGTGTGGACTAGCCTACCGGCACAGCCTATCCACACTGTATCTGCAAGCTGTTGGCTGGAGCGCCCTGCCAAGACCAGAGGAGCATATTTACTATCAGTAGAGCTGAAAATGGGATGAACACACATTGAACTTTTGATTGTATTGGGTACATAAAAACATAAGCAAAAAAGTACATTTTGTTTGCACTACATCATCACGCACTGATTTTTATCTGCAACAAGTCCATTTGGTGAAGCAAACCACTGTGGGTAAAATGAGCATATTTTCTTTATGTAGATTTTAGAATATTCGCACGGAAATCTGACTCCAATTGGATGGAAACCTAGCTAGTCTCATTTATTTATTTGTAAGTTATTTGTGTGTCAATGTTTGGTAGCAAAAGTGTTTACCTATTCACGCCAATGACTACCATGAACAGACTACCATGAACAGACTACCAATGAACAGACTATCAATGAACAGACTACCAATGAACAGTCTACCAATGAACAGACTACCATGAACAGTCTACCAATGAACAGACTACCATGAACAGACTACCAATGAACAGACTACCAATGAACAGACTACCAATGAACAGACTACCATGAACAGACTACCAATGAACAGACTACAATGAACAGACTACCAATGAACAGACTACCAATGAACAGACTACCATTGAACAGACTACAATGAACATACTACAATGAACAGACTACCAATGAACAGACTACCATGAACAGACTACCAATGAACAGACTACAATGAACAGACTACCAATGAACAGACTACCAATGAACAGACTACCAATGAACAGACTACCAATGAACAGACTAACAATGAACAGACTACCATGAACAGACTACAATGAACAGACTACCAATGAACAGACTACCAATGAACAGCCTACCAATGAACAGTCTACCAATGAACAGACTACCAATGAACAGTCTACCAATGAACAGACTACCAATGAACAGACTACCAATGAACAGACTACCAATGAACAGACTACCAGGAACAGACTACCAATGAACAGACTACAATGAACAGACTACAATAAACAGACTACCAATGAACAGACTACCATTGAACAGACTACAATGAACAGACTACCATGAACAGACTACCAATGAACAGACTACCAATGAACAGACTACCATGAACAGACTACCATGAACAGACTACCATGAACAGACTACAATGAACAGACTACCAATGAACAGACTACAATGAACAGACTACCAATGAACAGACTAACAATGAACAGACTACCATGAACAGACTACAATGAACAGACTACCAATGAACAGACTACCAATGAACAGCCTACCAATGAACAGTCTACCAATGAACAGACTACCAATGAACAGTCTACCAATGAACAGACTACCAATGAACAGACTACCAATGAACAGACTACCAATGAACAGACTACCAGGAACAGACTACCAATGAACAGACTACAATGAACAGACTACAATAAACAGACTACCAATGAACAGACTACCATTGAACAGACTACAATGAACAGACTACCATGAACAGACTACCAATGAACAGACTACCAATGAACAGACTACCATGAACAGACTACCATGAACAGACTACCATGAACAGACTACAATGAACAGACTACCAATGAACAGACTACAATGAACAGACCACCAATGAACAGACTACCATGAACAGACTACCATGAACAGACTACAATGAACAGACTACCAATGAACAGACTACCAATGAACAGACTACCATGAACAGACTACCAATGAACAGACTACCATGAACAGACTACCATGAACAGACTACCAATGAACAGACTACCATGAACAGTCTACCAATGAACAGACTACCATGAACAGACTACCAATGAACAGACTACCATGAACAGACTACAATGAACAGACTACCAATGAACAGACTACAATGAACAGACTACCAATGAACATACTACCATGAACAGACTACCAATGAACAGACTACCATGAACAGACTACCATGAACAGACTACCATGAACAGACTACCAATGAACAGACTACCAATGAACAGACTACCATGAACAGACTACCATGAACAGACTACCAATGAACAGACTACAATGAACAGACTACCAACGAACAGACTACCATGAACAGACTACCAATGAACAGACTACCAATGAACAGACTACAATGAACAGACCACCAATGAACAGACTACCATGAACAGACTACCATGAACAGACTACAATGAACAGACTACCAATGAACAGACTACAATGAACAGACTACCAATGAACAGACTACCAATGAACAGACTACCATGAACAGACTACCAATGAACAGACTACCATGAACAGACTACCATGAACAGACTACCAATGAACAGACTACCAATGAACAGACTACAATGAACAGACTACCAACGAACAGACTACCATGAACAGACTACCATGAACAGACTACCAATGAACAGACTACCAATGAACAGACTACAATGAACAGACCACCAATGAACAGACTACCATGAACAGACTACCATGAACAGACTACAATGAACAGACTACCAATGAACAGACTACCAATGAACAGACTACCATGAACAGACTACCAATGAACAGACTACCATGAACAGACTACCATGAACAGACTACCAATGAACAGACTACCAATGAACAGACTACCATGAACAGCCTACCAATGAACAGACTACAATGAACAGACTACCAATGAACAGACTACAATGAACAGACTACCAATGAACAGACTACCAATGAACAGACTACCGTGAACAGACTACCAATGAACAGACTACCAATGAACAGACTACAATGAACAGACTACAATGAACAGACTACCAATGAACAGACTACAATGAACAGACTACCAATGAACAGACTACCAATGAACAGACTACCGTGAACAGACTACCAATGAACAGACTACCAATGAACAGACTACCATGAACAGCCTACCATGAACAGACTACAATGAACAGACTACCAATGAACAGACTACCATGAACAGACTACCATGAACAGACTACCAATGAACAGACTACAATGAACAGACTACCAATGAACAGACTACCATGAACAGACTACCAATGAATAGACTACCATGAACAGACTACAATGAACAGACTACCAATGCACAGACTACCATGAACAGACTACCATGAACAGACTACAATGAACAGACTACCAATGAACAGACTACCAATGAACAGACTACCAATGAACAGACTACCAATGAACAGACTACAATGAACAGACTACCAATGAACAGACTACCAATGAACAGACTACCAATGAACAGACTACCAATGAACAGACTACCATGAACAGACTACCATGAACAGACAACCAATGAACAGACTACCATGAACAGACTACCATGAACAGACTACCATGAACAGACTACCAATGAACAGACTACCATGAACAGACTACCATGAACAGACTACCATGAACAGACTACAATGAACAGACTACCAAATTACAAAGACTTGGGATGTGAAAAAAGATGAATGGAGAGAGTTAAAATGGATACTAGAGAGAGAGAGAGAGAGAGAGAGAGAGACACTAGACACTATGGAACACAAAGCTTTTACTATCTCATCCTGGAATGTACAAGGTCTGACGTCATCTGCCTTTGGCCTAAAGAGCAGAGAGATGGTAGTCCCATCCACCAAACTACCAGGTGTGAAACAGGAAAGAGACTCTGGGGGGTATGCTAATTTGGTATAGAACAGACCTAACCTACTCTATTAAATTAGTCAAAACAGGAACATTTTACATCTGGCTAGAAATTAATAAGGAAATTATCTCAACTGAGAAAAATGTCCTCATGTGTGCTACCTATATTCCCCAAACAGAATCCCCATACTTTAACGATGACAGCTTCACCATCCTTGAGGGGGAGATCAACCATTTACAGGCCCAGGGACATGTAGTAGTCTGTGGCGACATAAATGCCAGAACTGGACAAGAACCTGACACCCTCAGCACACAGGGGGAAAAACACCTACCTGGAGGTGACAGCATTCCCTCCCCCGTATGCCCCCCTACACACAACTATGACAACATAACCAACAAAAACGGGTCACAACTCCTCCAGCTCTGTCGGACGCTGGGTCTGTACATAGTCAATGGTAGGCTTCGAGGAGACTCCTATGGTAGGTACACATATAGCTCATGTCTTGGCAGTACTACTGTAGACTATCACTGACCTCAACCCAGAGTCTCTTAGAGCGTTCACAGTCAGTCCACTGACACCCCTATCAGATCAGAGCAAAATCACACTCTACGTACTTGATTTTTTTTTTCTTCACCTTAATCTATCCAGGTAGGCCAGTGAGAGAGAGAGAGAGAGAGAGAGAGAGAGAGAGAGAGAGAGAGAGAGAGAGAGAGAGAGAGAGAGAGAGAGACTCACTTACACACACACGAAACAAAACCCCAAGCCGACTAAATTGCTATCTGGCTCTGAACAGAGAATATGAATTGTCTGATTATCTCTACTCTGTCAGAGATACGAAGACAGATCCTTACCACGTACAGGCTGAGTGATAGAGACCAGGAGACATAAAATGACATGGCTACCCAAAGAGGAGCGTGTATGTGGTCACTGCACGACAGGGGAGGTAGAGATTCATGAAACCAGAGTGTAAATGAAGCAGAATTAATGTGTGAACATCCCTCCATTAGTGAAATGGGGTGTGAGGAGGCAGGGCAGGCTGTGGCCGGGGTAGAATATGCATTCATTACACAATATCTGACTGACAAGGTCTGACTGATTGGGGAAACCACCCAGAGGAGCTCTCCAAATCCTGTATATATATATATATATATATATATATATATATATATATATATACAGTGGGGAGAACAAGTATTTGATACACTGCCGATTTTGCAGGTTTTCCTACTTACAAAGCATGTAGAGGTCTGTAATTTTTATCATATGTACACTTCAACTGTGAGAGACGGAATCTAAAACAAAAATCCAGAAAATCACATTGTATGATTTTTAAATAATTAATTTGCATTTTATTGCATGACATAAGTATTTGATCACCTACCAACCAGTAAGAATTCCGGCTCTCACAGACCTGTTAGTTTTTCTTTAAGAAGCCCTCCTGTTCTCCACTCATTACCTGTATTAACTGCACCTGTTTGAACTCGTTACCTGTATAAAAGACACCTGTCCACACACTCAATCAAACAGACTCCAACCTCTCCACAATGGCCAAGACCAGAGAGCTGTGTAAGGACATCAGGGATAAAATTGTAGACCTGCACAAGGCTGGGATGGGCTACAGGACAATAGGCAAGCAGCTTGGTGAGAAGGCAACAACTGTTGGCGCAATTATTCGAAAATGGAAGAAGTTCAAGATGACGGTCAATCTCCCTCGGTCTGGGGCACCATGCAAGATCTCACTTCGTGGGGCATCAATGATCATGACGAAGGTGAGGGATCAGCCCAGAACTACACGGCAGGACCTGGTCAATGACCTGAAGAGAGCTGGGACCACAGTCTCAAAGAAAACCATTAGTAACACACTACGCCGTCATGGATTTAAATCCTGCAGTGCACGCAAGGTCCCCCTGCTCAAGCCAGCGCATGTCCAGGCCCGTCTGAAGTTTGCCAATGACCATCTGGATGATCCAGAGGAGGAATGGAAGAAGGTCATATGGTCAGATGAGACAAAAATAGAGCTTTTTGGTCTAAACTCCACTCACCGTGTTTGGAGGAAGAAGAAGGATGAGTACAACCCCAAGAACACCATCCCAACCGTGAAGCATGGAGGTGTAAACATCATTCTTTGGGGATGCTTTTCTGCAAAGGGGACAGGACGACTGCACCGTATTGAGGGGAGGATGGATGGGGCCATGTATCGCGAGATCTTGGCCAACCTCCTTCCCTCAGTAAGAGCATTGAAGATGGGTCGTGGCTGGGTCTTCCAGCATGACAACGACCCGAAACACACAGCCAGGGCAACTAAGGAGTGGCTCCGTAAGAAGCAGCTCAAGGTCCTTGAGTGGCCTAGCCAGTCTCCAGACCTGAACCCAATAGAAAATCTTTGGAGGGAGCTGAAAGTCCGTATTGCGCAGCGACAGCCCCGAAACCTGAAGGATCTGGAGAAGGTCTGTATGGAGAAGTGGGCCAAAATCCCTGCTGCAGTGTGTGCAAACCTGGTCAAGAACTACAGGAAACGTATGATCTCTGTAATTGCAAACAAAGGTTTCTGTACCACATATTAAGTTCTGCTTTTCTGATGTATCAAATACTTATGTCATGCAATAAAATGCAAATGAATTACTTAAAAATCATACAATGTGATTTTCTGGATTTTTGTTTTAGATTCCGTCACTCACAGTTGAAGAGTACCTATGATAAAAATTACAGACTTCTACATGCTTTGTAAGTGGGAAAACCTGCAAAATCGGCAGTGTATCAAATACTTGTTCTCCCCACTGTATATCCACTCTCCAGTAGGAGGTGCTGCCCAGCCTAGGGTTTGTTTTGTTTACGGTGGATATTACGTTAAAGAACTGACAATGTTTCAAACATACAAATTCAACGTATTTTATACAAAGTTTGTCTATGTTCAAAGTTGGTTACCATGATGACATTATACCCTCAAAACTAAAGTTGGTTACTTTTTTCAAATCCAATGTATTTTCCACGTAGATTCCACGTCACAATTACGTTCGACACAACATTGATTTAACCAGTTTGTGACCAGTGCTGCACCATGTTGCTGT
>CM042396.1:1742637-1835137 GCA_023634145.1 Thymallus thymallus | reverse complement strand
GATGGCCCCCGGAGGCGAATGAGGCCCTACAGGACTGCTTTGAAACAACAGACTGGGATGTGCTCTGTGAGGCTCATGGGGAGGACATCGATGGACTTACTGACTGCATAACAGACTATATACATTTTTGTGTAGACAACACTGTACCCACCAGGAAGGTACGCTGTTTCCCAAACAATAAACCCTGGGTCACCAGCGACCTGAAGGCCCTGCTGAATGAGAAGAAGAGGGCCTTCAAGGAGAGGGACAAGGACAAATTGAAATGCGTCCAGAGGGAGCTGAAGTTGCGGATTGCTGAGGGGAAGAGAGGGTATAAGGAGAAGATGGAGGACAAGCTGACAGGAAGGGTATGAGAAATATCACTGGCTTCAAAAAGTCAAACAGACGGAGGGGACCCAGGACAGAGCCAATGAGCTGAACCAAATTTTTAACAGGTTTGATACTGGCCCTGTCCACCTCCCTTCCAGCTCCCCAGACCACACACCCTCACGGCTGTCCCACCCCCACTTTGCTCACAACACCTCTGCTGAGACAATCAGTGACCCCTCCTCCACCCCTGCTCCCCCTGGACTGATCCTCAACACCCCCCTTCCCCCCACCTCCCCACCTGGGCTGGCTTTCACCACCAACCAAGTGAAGAGAGAGCTGGAGAGACTACATCAGTGGAAAGCGGCGGGCCCTGATGGCATCAGCCCAAGGGTGCTTAGGGTCTGTGCTGACCAACTGTGTGGAATACTCCAGCGTCACTTTAACCTGAACCTGAGCCTGGAAAGGGTCCCTGTGCTGTGGAAAACATCCTGCCTCGTCCCAGTGCCCAAGAAGGCTCACCCCACTGTCTTTAATGACTTCAGACCTGTAGCGCTAACATCCCACATCATGAAGACCCTGGAAAGGTTAGTCCTCGCTCACCTCAGACCCCTGGTGTGTACATCACTGGACCCCCTGCAGTTTGCATACCAGCGCAACATCGGGTTGGATGATGCAATGCCTTCAATACCATTCAGCCCTGGGTGAGAAGATGAGGAGGATGAAAGTGGAAGCACCCTTAGGGTCACGGACTACCTGACCGGTAGGCCACAATTTGTGCAACTACAGAGCTGTGTGTCAGAACGGGCAGTTAGCAACACAGGGGCCCCCCAGGGAAAGGTCCTGTCCCCCTTCCTGTTCACCCTCTACACCTCGGACTTCAGATATAACTCTGAAACATGCCACCTACAGAAGTTCTCGGATGACTCCGCAATTGTAGGGTGCATCAGGGGTGGGCAGGAGGAGGAGTACAGGAGCACAATCAGTGACTTTGTGTTGTGGTGCGAGCAGAACCACCTTCAGCTCAACATCAGCAAAACAAAGGAGATGGTGGTGGACTTCAGGAGAACCAAGGCACAACTGACTGCAGTCCCTATACAGGGGATGGATGTGGAAATGGTTGGGTCATACAAGTTCCTGGGAGTCCATATGGACAACAGAATGGAATGGGCCGGTAACACTGGGGCCCTGTACAAAAAGGGCCAGAGCCGACTCTACTTTCTGAGGAGGCTCAGGTCCTTCAACGTGTGCAGTAAACTACTGCATACCTTCTACCAGTCTGTGGTGGCCAGTGGTGTGCAGTCATTTTTTTTGCAGTGGTGTGCTGGGGAGCAAACATCAAAGCTGGTGACGCTTCTCGGGTAAATAAGCTGATCAGGAAGGCTAGCTCTGTCCTGGGGATTAGCCTTGACACTCTAGAGGAGGTGGCGGAGAGACGGATCCTGGCCAAACTGCTGGCCATCATGGACAACGTCACCCACCCTCTGCACGCCATGGTTATGACACAGAGGAGCACCTTCAGTCACAGACTGATCCCACCACGGTGTGCCAGAGAGCGCTACAGGAGGTCCTTCCTGCCAGCGGCTATTAGACTATATAATGCCTCACCGGGGTGCTGGAACTGTTGGGGTGCTAGGACCTAGTTTAACATTTATACATCCATACGTGAGTAACTCTGGTCCGTCATCACTCATTCACTCAGGACTTATTTATTCATACAGGTCTGTATATACATACTCATGTACAGTTGTTACATCATATCACGTGCAATATTGCTAGTAATTCTTGGACCTAACTTACGTAGGCATTCATATTAGCATATTAGTAACCTGTCAGTTGTACCTTTTCTCATTGCTTTTAGTATATCGAATATGCAATACGTGCAGTTGTCTGTAATTAAACCCTGCGCACTAAACCCTGCGCACATTTAGCTATTTAAGTATCTCTTCCTGTCATTTCCCTGTACAGTTTGTGTAACCATGCAAGTATTCACTTATCTGTAAATGTAACTGTATAATTACCTGTTCAGCTAATTTAACCATGCAAAATATTCACTTACCTGTCTATTAAGTAAACTATTATTACCCTCGCTCATATCATATGCATTTTTAGCTACTGAAGTATTTCTCTGCCATCGACCTGTATAGTATAGTTAACCATCCAACATGTACCAATGTTGGATGTAAGATATGTTGTATTTCTATACTTTTTCATACTGCCGCTCTATGTATCATGTATCGTGTATCTGTCTTTTGTGTACTTTCGTTGTGGCATTTTGCACCTGCCCTGTGTTTTTGTTGTTGTAGCTGCTTGACAAAGAAAATCTATCTATCTATCTATCTATCTATCTATCTATCTATCTATCTATCTATCTATCTATCTATCTATCTATCTATCTATCTATCTATCTATCTATCTATCTATCTATCTATCTATCTATCTATCTATCTATCTATCTATCTATCTAGATTGAGCTGCGTATACATTTATTACAATATCCACGACTCACACGTTCCAAGACTACAGCTTTAATAATTACCAAAGATGTATAAGGCTGTTAATAGTCTTGCTAAGCTACAGTCTGAAACTTAGATGACGCTTCAGTGGATGTATTAATGCCAACGTGTCTTTGTTTTCTCTAAGAGTCTGTCTTGGACGTCGGCTGTAGACTGGACAACGGATGAAGACTGAATCCCTCAAATCAGAGATCACAGGAACATGGAGAGAGAGTATAAGGCAGAGATTTGTACCAGAGACCAAATGCTTACAGGAGGCTGTATTAGGAGGCTGTATTAGGAGGCTGTATTAGGAGGCTGTATTAGGAGGCTGTATCAGGAGGCTGTATCAGGAGGCTGTATCAGGAGGCTGTATTAGGAGGCTGTATCAGGAGGCTGTATTAGGAGGCTGTATCAGGAGGCTGTATCAGGAGGCTGTATTAGGAGGCTGTATTAGGAGGCTGTATTAGGAGGCTGTATTAGGAGGCTGTATTAGCTCTACCAGGTACTCCAGTCCTTATACAGAAACAGAATAATGAAAATAAGGGAAGAATTAAGTTACATAACCGGTAGCTATTTGACCATAGTCTTTATACCATTATGGTGTGTTCTGGTCTTTATTGCATCATACCTTGTCAACTTTGTGTGTCTCTGATTGATTGATTTGTGTGTTTTAATACGTCATGTTCCTTTACAGCGATCTAATCTTGACTTTGGGCTCTCTGGCATCGTCACATCACATGCTACTCTTTATTACATCTGTGTCATAGGGGTATTAAATCTCTCGCTGCAATACATGACAGTTGGAGCGTTTGTCACTGTAGTCCCGCTCCCAAGCTACAGTATCTGTTGTCGTCATTGACAGATGTGGGCAGATTGAAGCCGGCGAGATACAGAGGTTGTTGGGGGCGAGGTGGTACTTGATGATTAAACATCTAAGAGTTAAGGGTAAGGGGCCCTTAGGTCAGAGATCCGGAGTCATATTATTCTCAGGACGTACTTAGGTCAGAGATCCGGAGTCATATTATTCTCAGGACGTACTTAGGTCAGAGATCCGGAGTCATATTATTCTCAGGATGTACTTAGGTCAGAGATCCGGAGTCATATTATTCTCAGGACGTACTTAGGTCAGAGATCCGGAGTCATATTATTCTCAGGACGTACTTAGGTCAGAGATCCGGAGTCATATTATTCTCAGGACGTAGTTAGGTCAGAGATCCGGAGTCATATTATTCTCAGGACGTACATAGCTCAGAGATCCGGAGTCATATTATTCTCAGGACGTACTTAGGTCAGAGATCCGGAGTCATATTATTCTCAGGACGTACTTAGGTCAGAGATCCGGAGTCATATTATTCTCAGGATGTACTTAGGTCAGAGATCCGGAGTCATATTATTCTCAGGACGTACTTAGGTCAGAGATCCGGAGTCATATTATTCTCAGGACGTACTTAGGTCAGAGATCCGGAGTCATATTATTCTCAGGACGTAGTTAGGTCAGAGATCCGGAGTCATATTATTCTCAGGACGTACATAGGTCAGAGATCCGGAGTCATATTATTCTCAGGACGTACTTAGGTCAGAGATCCGGAGTCATATTATTCTCAGGACGTACTTAGGTCAGAGATCCGGAGTCATATTATTCTCAGGACGTACTTGCAAGTTTCTTTTATCACTCTTGCCCTCCTCTGGTGGAGTGGGAGGTCCCATCCCTCTGGTGGAGTGGGAGGTCCCATCCCTCTGGTGGAGTGGGAGGTCCCATCCCTCTGGTGGAGTGGGAGGTCCCATCCCTCTGGTGGAGTGGGAGGTCCCATCCCTCTGGTGGAGTGGGATTTTCGCCTGTTTAATCTCCAACTCACACTATCACAAAGACTAGAGGATCATCAGACACAATCTACCTAATGATGCTTCTATCGCTGTCAGTTACGTAAATATGATTGGTCTAGGGCAGGCCGGGATTAGTGACATCACAAAACCACAGTCTGTCCTCATACATTTAGTCCTGTCTGACCTACCAGCATGGCTTAGGATGTGCCATGTAGTGCTGATTACAGGGAACACAGTAGGCTAACACTTACATGATATGCTATTCTATACTATCTGTACATTCAGTACCTCTACACTCAGTAGGTTATTCCAAGCCATTGAAAATAAGCAGCATGTTCTGTAGAAGGAAGTCACACGCCATGACACTCAGGAACCAGAACCACGTGGCGATGATGGCCTATTGGTGTTCCCTGACTGTGGGGGGATTTAGCTGGAGGAGGAGGAGGAGGAGGAGGAGGAGGAGGAGGAGGAGGAGGAGGAGGAGGAGGAGGAGGAGGGGCTGTGGATTTAAGCCAGGGCTGCTGTGGTGCATAATAAATCCAGATTTTGTACCTACACAGCCTCATGGCCACTGGCTTTAAGAACACAGGTCTGGGAGCAGAGTAGGACAAACAATAGAGACAGCAGAATAAACAGATATATGAATAGAAAGTGGAAAGAAATGGTTTGAAACTAAAGGGTGAAAGGATGAGACAGAAAGTTAAGGAAGGAAGTGAGGGAGGGGGATATTTTTACAGGCTGCATTAAAACAAACCTTTTTCCCTGTTCTGGGAATTGAGGAAATTGGATTGTTCCGTATTTGTGTTAGAGTCGTTTTTGGAGCCACCTCTGTCTACAGGCAACATTTGTGGGAAATCCTAGGGGGGGACGCTCTTTGTTTCAGGGTTTGTGACAATTATGTTCTAACGATAGCTGAGAGCGCTTTTGTCTTGATTGTTTTTATCTCTGCAACACCTAAACCGGATTTCTTATTTTTCCGTATGGTGCACACACAGACACACGTATTTAGGGTTTCTGACTAATTTCAATATTTCATGAGGAAAATAGCAATCCAATCCCCCATTTTATGAGGAACAGAGCTGCTCAATTCCCAAAGCAGAAAATGATGCTGGCTAGAATGTAAACTTTTCTTTATTTCAGCTGTGTCAATTCATATTCAGGGATGAATTATTCCATCATTTAATTAATATACTGTACGTTTTTCCATGCAAGCTGAGATATGAGTGTCTTACAACTATTATCTTATCAAGAACCTAAAGGCTCTTTCTTGTAGGGCAACGATGACATTGTCTTCCCAACACTGGAAATACATGACTCATGTTATCTTCTCATATAGCCTGCTAATACAGTATGTAGGCCACATCTGTGTATTAGCATGCAAAGTAGCCTTCTCAGGTCATGGCTATGGGTTATGGGCCATCGCGTTGGCTAACTCTGACGGACATGATTCGATGGGAGGGTGTTGAAATATAAATACCCAGCTGTCACAGAATTTCTTCCACCCGAATTTCAAAACAGCACTAAACACTATTTATTTATTTATGAGGATCAAGGTGGTGGGTATGTGGTGGTGTGGATGATCCACAGTATGTGCATCTCCTTGGCCCTCTGGTGTTGACCTTGAGTTACGCAGCGTTTGCAACCACTCCCGCTAATTAGTACACCAGCACACACTCTGCTCTGCTCTCTTGGATGGGACCCAGTGACACGGCAGAATGCAGCGTGGGAGAAAATCACTGAGGCAACAACGACGCAAACACACATAGATTCACCTGTATCTCCTTACATCCTTCTCTCCATGAATTCCAGCCAGCCGTATCTGGAAAAAGTCGATTACGTCTGGAGGAGAGAGACCGAGACTGGGTGGATGTGAATTGGCTCTGATACCTACTGCTGTGTGGATCGTGGAGGCACTCATGTAAATGTATTCGTTGTTTATTTTATACCAAAGTCTTGTGAAATACAAATGAGGACATTACTGTGCTGTTCCTCTCACTGAAACGCTCTGGCACAAAAGCCGATCCGGAAATAAAGGATCTATTTCCCAGAGACGGACACACACACATTCACACCCTCTCTCCTCTCCCTCCTCTTCCATTTTCAGCTCCTTGTGTCCCCTGTGTATTAATCTGTGATTCTAAAAGATGTGATTTTATGGCGCCTTTCATGAAATATTCATGGGCAGGCAGGCAGCGTGTCCTGCTGGGCTTGATCACCAGGTAGGATGAATACTATTACCATGGTTTCACACATGAGCAGCGCCATCATGGCTATTTAATGCCGGCCGTCCCTTTCCCTCCATCAAGTGCCTCCATTGTCAACACCACCCAACATTTTATTTATCAATCACAGTTTTGGCACAGAGGGACTTTTTGCAACATCGCTGCAACAGATTCAAATGGGATTCAACTTAATGTCTGTCTTTTTTAACTTCCCATCCCGTTCAATCCCGTTCCATCCTGTTCTCAGGCCTGTTGCTAGCGTATTGCCCTATTTCAATGGGATTTCAATGGTATCCAAGGGAGCCCCTGTCTTTTTGTGATCGTTAAGCCTCTCCAACACTCTTGTGTTTCATGGACATTGCTGTCGATGACACTGCTACACCAGAGGGGCTGAGTTGAAGCATTTGCATGAATGTGATGTGCCGTCATGGCTCCCCTCAGGGGTTTCCATAATGATGCAAAGTTATTCGCTGGTCCCCATGTCATCTGTCATTCACCTGATCAGTCAGGAGGACGTCGCTACAGGTCGGCACGGAGGCCATAATCATCCAGCAGAACACATCCAGCAGAACACATCCAGCAGAACACATCCAGCAGAACAACCAACACTCGGCCAAGGCGGCCTCTTCTGTTTCTTTCCAGCCACTAGAGATTTGAAAACATTCTGTGAAATGGTGTCCAGTATCGTCCAGTGCTGAGATAAAACACAACAGAATAGCTTTCTCATGGGGTTTTCTGTTCATTATAAACTGCTACTCCTTTGTTTCCCCCTCTGAGGAGGCTGATGAATTATGTAGAATTGGTCAAAATAATCGAAGAATGATAGTGTGTGCTGCATATTTTTTTAAATAAAGAAATCAATAATTAAAGACGAATGAGGAGGGATGCCAGGGATTTTTCTGCCATTGAAATCCTTGGGCGGGCCGCCTAAGGATTTCTTCGGGCAGCCAAGTCCAAACAGTTATTTTGATTATTATTGAAGGTGAACTGCACTTACCGATTCCGCTTGTGTGTTTCTTTCAGTGATCATTAAGAAATTCTGCGGCCATTACTGAAGCCCAAACGAGAGTTGTCTTTGGGGTGTGGTTTAATGTGGGTGTTTCTTGGGTGTGTCTTTGCCACTCAATCACAACAAACAAACAAGGACAGTAGTGAGGAACTTAGTGACAGCGAGGTAAGCTAAGCTAGCTTTGCTATGGAGAGAAGTTTTGAAGTTGAGGACTTCTCCCCTCTTGACTGATTCGCCATTTCAAGATGATCTGCTAATTCAGTTCAATGTAGGCTAAAGCCTGTACTGACTTTGTGTTTAGCCAACCGGACAACAGCTAACTAGCATAGCTTGGGGGTAGCTACAGCTGACTAGCCTATCTAGGTATCTTATATTTCTCTGCAAGATCACAGTTATGACAAGACAGCAAGTACCAGTGTCTGGAATGTGTTTCATTAGACACCCGTTCTACAACAACTTGCTACGAAAGTAGCTTGCAATTTGAAGTTTTATCAGGTCATGTAAAGACATGTTACCGTGGAAATAATATCAACTGCTAGTTGAATGCCCAGTCTTCAGTCAGCGCAGCTGTCAACACAATATTCTATAACTGGCTAGTTTTGTCTCATCTCTCCTTATGTCAGCTGTTAGATCCGCAGGTGAAGGCTACGTGTGGATAGTGCATAAACATGGCCAGCTTGAATGTAGATACATTTATCAACTAAACATTGTTGTTTGTGTTACAAAGACAAAGCATGTTCTGTTGTAAATAGGCCATCGTCTTGATCTGCTTACAGGGACAGTATGTCTACACTTTGCCTAGCAAATGAAAATAAGTTGTGTGTAGAATACAACCAGAGGGGAACATAAACATTGTAGGTACAACTTCAGCTGTCCCAGAACTAGCATGACATTCAATTCTATTTCTGTGGTCTATTCTAAGGATTCAGAATAGAATCAGAGTCAGGCATGGCACTCCATGAGTCAAGGATACGTAACCTGAAAACTAGATGTTATTGACAGAGAGGTTTCAAACTCGCTTTGTTATTGGTATATTAACTTATACTGCCTGGTGATGTCATCAGGCAGGCCAAAGCAGGCAGAAGGTTCTTACACTAAAAGGGCCATTAAAGGGCCATCACCATTTTCACAATTGTATATACACACAACACAGGACAATCTGGTTTTTGACTGCACTTAACCCTTAAAACTGCAACATTTTCTCTCAGCCACATGGCAAAATGTGTAGAATTGCAGGAAATTAGCTTTAAAACTGCAAACACTTCTCTCAGTTCCATGGAGAAATGTGTAGAAATTCAGAAAATTGGTTTAAATATGCAAAGCATTTCTCTAAACTGCCAAGAGATGGGCCTCTAAAATGGGTCCTCTGCCCTGTCCACCACCTAAGCCCCTTTTTGATCCAGAAAAAACCCTGGATGCATATGTATGTATGCGTGTGGTGTTTTATGTGTGTGCATGTGTGCGTGTGATGTCTGTGCGCTTGCATACAGTATGAATGTGTGTGTGTATGAGGAATGGGTGTTTGGTGTGTGTGAGTCCACATCCCTGTCTCCCTGCCTTTTCAGAAGCTTTTCAACCGGTTACCATACCACTATGACATTTCTGAATATTTTTTACCGTTTCCAAGTCATGGTTTCAATTCAATATTCTTGGCGCTCCAATCCCCCTGACAGTGCCCCAGTTACAGAGGGCAACCAGTACCATAGATAGCCATAATAGATGGGTTTAGCAAGAAACTACTCAGTATTTTGAATTAGTATATAGAATTAGACATATACTGCCTGTATCAAAGATTACCACATAGGCTACTACCTCTGAATTGATGAGCTAACCTGCCAATGTTTGGTTCAAGAAGCATACCTTTGGATTTCACTAGCTGTATGAGTCATCGACAGCGCCTCTGTCCTTTCTCTCCAACATGAGATTGACAACGCATCAATCTCTTTTCTTTACCAATGCAGTGGCAGCTAACACGTTGAGTCATCAGTCGATTAATAGGCTGAATAAATTCCCCAGCCAGGATGCACTGAAAGAAGGGTTGTGGATATAGACCTTAAACTGTCGTTAACTTCCTGTCTGAGAGCCACTACAGTACATGCAGGGGCGACGCCAGGGATTTTGGGCCCCATGAAAAGATATCACATTGGGCTCCACCACTTATGTTCTAAGAATATTTTAGGGCCCCTGTCAGTCACAGGCCCCTAGAATCGTCCTAACTTTTTCCCCCTATACGGCGCCCCTGAGTACATGCCTGGCTGCCACTCAGTACTGAGAAGTAGCAATTTACAGACACGGTGGAAAGGCTTGTTACAATGTTTGGGTGAAATAAGATCCTTCTAGGGCAGCTCCTTTTAATGCCTTACCTCGTCCACAGTTTAACAGCAACTCCACAGAGTATCAGACAGGCTGGCCGAGGAACGTCTCTCTACCCGGCAACGCTAAAGAGAAAGAGAGGTCACATCCTCTCACTCTTTTGATCTGCGCAAATGCGATGTTGAATCATTTGTGTTGCATGAAAACAATATGCCGTCGCCCACTTCTCTCAAAGGGTTCGCTGAGTAAATGTCAGCAACGGAACAAACTGACCACGCCCCCCCTGTCACCCTGCCGTAATAATAACCACACTACCTCAGAGGTCTCAAATGAATTCCACTCTGTAGGAATGTAATCCAGGGACGTAACGGCAAACCTTTAACATTGTTCAGATACTGACGTTCATTTAGCACCACAGGTTATACAAAGGTCAAACACAAGAACAAAGAGGTGTCCAAGGGTTTGTCTCCACACCTGCCTTGTTTTATGCTGCTGACCATCGTAGACCCTTGAAGTAGTAGGTTGTCTTGGTTCAAAGACACATTTTGGTTAACTTCCTCTTCACAGAAGAGTGAGTAAAGGTAGGATGATGTTCCAAGCATGAGGTCTGCCAGTAGTGTTCAATCAGGTCTTGTCTTTCTCTCTGTGTAGCTACTACAGTTTGATATCAGATAGAAGTCTTTCATAAAGCCGCTCTGGGCTGTGAGAAGGGCTCAAACTTTCTCCAAACTGAACCATTGAAATGGAGGAGGAGGAACTTTTCTGTCTGCCAGATTCGCTGGCCTGTTTGTGAAACCAAAAAGCTAAAATCCTGTCTATGGCAGAGAGAAACAAAAGGAGAGGGGGAGACAGGGAAGAAGGAAAAGGGTTAATTTGGTCAAATGTATGGGTGAGAAATAAGCTCATATTGCTTGAAATCTCCCTGGATGTATTTCAGGGAGCTGTGTAAGAGCCCATTATAAATATTAATGACAAAGGGCACCACATTTTACTGCTTCAGAAGAGTGTAGCCTAGAGGGGTGGGGGTTCAATAATACCATGTTATTGTGTGTTCTGTGAACAGATCTGCCATGTACAGTATGTCGTGCATCTGATAAAATGGCCAGAGGTTTTGTCCCACTCCTGTTATCAATCGTATCTAATCTCAGACAACAATCAAGTTCGTACCGTAGTTATCTATTGCTTTTAGGGGTTATATTTAGTTAATAGATGTTCGGTAATGTGTGCTGCAAAGCAACATATCAAGTCAGAGATATGAAATAGGCAAACAAGTAGCTCCATTACCCATAACCCCTTATATCCTATGTTGACTGAGCCAGCTTGCCCATATTAAAGACCTGTGTTTCTCAAATACCTCAGTCAACCTTCGCCCCTAACCCCTAACCATTTGCTCTAAACTCATCCCCTACAACAAGTGAGCGAGCATGCCTAGTTATATAGACTTGGCTGGGTAAACGGAGCCGGCACTAGAGGAGATTCATTAGCGGAGGTCCCACAAGGGGGGCATGGGAATAATTACCAATTAGGCTGGCGTCAGGCACCGGGGTGCGTTGGTGAGGCAGCGATGGGAGGGAGCATCGAGGGGCTCCTGGAGCACCGGAGCATACAGGGCATCAGTGTTAAACACAGAGGGTTGTTTAATCTAATGCTTCAGTCGCTCACTGCGGTCGCTTGTCAGTTTTGCCAGCTAATTATAAAGTAGCCACATGCACGGCTGACACATTCTCCCTTCTCTCACCCCTTTTTCTCAGCTTCTCTCCTCCGTTCCACCGCTCCTTTCTCTCCCATCTACCCCTCTTTTTATATCTACCTCTCCTCTTTCACCGTCTTCGTTAGGATGCTGTTTGTTTTCCCACCTTTGACCTCTAGCTACTAAAAGAAAACCACAAACAAATCAGCACAAAGACTAAAAAATAGTGGGATATAGTGTCCCAAAATAACAAACAGGATTATGTGAGGGTTAATAAATGATTGGATGGTTTTATTGTGTGTGTTCTTTGTCTTACAGTAATTGATAACTTAGCCCACTCCCAATGCTCAACTAGCTGCCAGATACAGTCCAGAACGTATCAATTCACCTTCTAATATCTCACAGTGATAATAACATTCACAGGTCACAGCGGCAGACGGCAGGGGTGGCAGAGTGGGGTTAGTGTGTCAGTGGAGCTAGAGAAACGAGAGGCTTTTCGATGTCAAAGGGAGTTACGTAGCTCGCAGTAACATTGTGGCACCATGGCACATTGCTTTGAAGGTATGTTTGTTCTCCCAGGCTCCACCTGGTAGACGTTCAGCAGACATGTGAAGAAAAACGTGGTTGATGGTAGACCCCTACAACCCCCACTTTTTCTCATCTTCTCTCCCCTCTCATTCCTTAGGCTCGTTCACTGACAGACGTAGATGGGATGCCATGGCTGGTAGAGGGAGGGGGTTGGGTTGTCAGACACGTCTCTCTCTCTCCCCAGGAGATGTGAGAAGTGTCTCGGAGCACAGGTGACGGGTTGTCAGCAGTGTTCAGAACCTCAGGGCTCAGAGGAAACAAGTTCCCTGCTGTTTCCTTCTCTCTCTCTCTCTCTCTCTTTGGACCCCTATAACTCTTCTGTGTGTCTGACCGTATCAGCCATGTAAAGCCCTATAGGCATAAAGAAGCTGTCCAACAACTTGTGTACCTAAGATTCAGACCCCTATCGCCCAGAGATGGAGCGAGAGAAAGAATAGATAGACAGATGGACAGATAGACAGATTGAAAAACATTTAGTAGAACATGTTCACACATACATGAAGCAGATATGGCACACGTGAAACCATACATGTACACACACGCTAAATGTCTCCAATTTGTGATATGGTCTGGTCTGTGGTGCTCAGTTTGTGAAATTGTGTTTATGAGCGTAATGATGGTTGATTATGTGTTTGTTTGTTTGTTTGTTTGTGTGTATGTGTGTGTGGTCACCAACGTGAAGTTCAGAGGAGCATGTCAAATTGTGTGTCAAATGAAAGCTAAGAGTCCATATATATTACATGAAGGCATGTAAAAGATTAGGAAGAAGCAAAGGCTTTGATTTCTGATCAAACAGATGGAAAGGGGGTCTGAGAAAACAATACAGTTCAGCACAGTAGAGTACATCAAAGAAAAGTATAGTTCAGTACAGTACTGTAAAGTATAGTTCAGTACAGTACTGTAAAGCAGTGTTCAGTACAGTGCTGTACAGTAAAGTAGAGTTCAGTACATTACTGTACCGTAAAGCAGAGTTCAGTACAGTAAAGTAGAGTTCAGTACAGTACTGTACCGTAAAGTAGAGTTCAGTACAGTACTGTACCGTAAAGTAGAGTTCAGTACATTACTGTACCGTAAAGTAGAGTTCAGTACAGTACTGTACCGTAAAGCAGAGTTCAGTACAGTAAAGTAGAGTTCAGTACAGTACTGTACCGTAAAGCAGAGTTCAGTACAGTAAAGTAGAGTTCAGTACAGTACTGTACAGTAAAGTAGAGTTCAGTACAGTACTGTACCGTAAAGTAGAGTTCAGTACAGTACTGTACCGTAAAGCAGAGTTCAGTACAGTAAAGTAGAGTTCAGTACAGTACTGTACCGTAAAGTAGAGTTCAGTACAGTACTGTACCGTAAAGTAGAGTTCAGTACATTACTGTACCGTAAAGCAGAGTTCAGTACAGTAAAGTAGAGTTCAGTACAGTACTGTACAGTAAAGTAGAGTTCAGTACAGTACTGTACCGTAAAGCAGAGTTCAGTACAGTAAAGTATAGTTCAGTACAGTACTGTACCGTAAAGTAGAGTTCAGTACAGTACTGTGCCGTAAAGTATAGTTCAGTACAGTACTGTACCGTAAAGTAGAGTTCAGTACAGTACTGTACCGTAAAGTAGAGTTCAGTACAGTACTGTACCGTAAAGTAGAGTTCAGTACAGTACTGTGCCGTAAAGTAGAGTTCAGTACAATACTGTACCGTAAAGTAGAGTTCAGTACAGTAAAGTATAGTTCAGTACAGTACTGTACCGTAAAGTAGAGTTCAGTACAGTACTGTGCCGTAAAGTAGAGTTCAGTACAGTACTGTACCGTAAAGTAGAGTTCAGTACAGTACTGTGCCGTAAAGTAGAGTTCAGTACAGTACTGTGCCGTAAAGTATAGTTCAGTACAGTACTGTACCGTAAAGTAGAGTTCAGTACAGTACAGTAAAGTATAGTTCAGTACAGTACTGTACCGTAAAGCAGAGTTCAGTACAGTAAAGTAGAGTTCAGTACAGTACTGTACCGTAAAGCAGAGTTCAGTACAGTAAAGTAGAGTTCAGTACAGTACTGTACAGTAAAGTAGAGTTCAGTACAGTACTGTACCGTAAAGTAGAGTTCAGTACAGTACTGTACCGTAAAGCAGAGTTCAGTACAGTAAAGTAGAGTTCAGTACAGTACTGTACAGTAAAGTAGAGTTCAGTACAGTACTGTACCGTAAAGTAGAGTTCAGTACATTACTGTACCGTAAAGCAGAGTTCAGTACAGTAAAGTAGAGTTCAGTACAGTACTGTACAGTAAAGTAGAGTTCAGTACAGTACTGTACCGTAAAGTAGAGTTCAGTACAGTACTGTACCGTAAAGTAGAGTTCAGTACAGTACTGTACCGTAAAGTAGAGTTCAGTACAGTACTGTACCGTAAAGTAGAGTTCAGTACATTACTGTACCGTAAAGTAGAGTTCAGTACAGTACTGTACCGTAAAGCAGAGTTCAGTACAGTAAAGTATAGTTCAGTACAGTACTGTACCGTGAAGTAGAGTTTAGTACAGTACTGTGCCGTAAAGTATAGTTCAGTACAGTACTGTACCGTAAAGTAGAGTTCAGTACAGTACTGTACCGTAAAGTAGAGTTCAGTACAGTACTGTACCGTAAAGTAGAGTTCAGTACAGTACTGTACCGTAAAGTAGAGTTCAGTACAGTACTGTACCGTAAAGTAGAGTTCAGTACAGTACTGTGCCGTAAAGTAGAGTTCAGTACAGTACTGTACCGTAAAGTAGAGTTCAGTACAGTAAAGTATAGTTCAGTACAGTACTGTACCGTAAAGTAGAGTTCAGTACAGTACTGTGCCGTAAAGTAGAGTTCAGTACAGTACTGTACCGTAAAGTAGAGTTCAGTACAGTACTGTGCCGTAAAGTAGAGTTCAGTACAGTACTGTGCCGTAAAGTATAGTTCAGTAAAGTACTGTACCGTAAAGTAGAGTTCAGTACAGTACTGTACCGTAAAGCAGAGTTCAGTACAGTAAAGTAGAGTTCAGTACAGTACTGTACCGTAAAGTAGAGTTCAGTACAGTACTGTACCGTAAAGCAGAGTTCAGTACAGTACTGTACCGTAAAGCAGAGTTCAGTAAAGTAGAGTTCAGTACAGTACTGTACCGTAAAGTAGAGTTCAGTACATTACTGTACCGTAAAGCAGAGTTCAGTACAGTAAAGTAGAGTTCAGTACAGTACTGTACAGTAAAGTAGAGTTCAGTACAGTACTGTACCGTAAAGTAGAGTTCAGTACAGTACTGTACCGTAAAGTAGAGTTCAGTACAGTACTGTACCGTAAAGTATAGTTCAGTACAGTACTGTACCGTAAAGTAGAGTTCAGCACAGTACTGTGCGTAAAGTAGAGTTCAGTACAGTACTGTACCGTAAAGTAGAGTTCAGTACAGTACTGTGCCGTAAAGTAGAGTTCAGTACAGTACTGTGCCGTAAAGTATAGTTCAGTACAGTACTGTACCGTAAAGTAGAGTTCAGTACAGTACTGTACCGTAAAGTAGAGTTCAGTACAGTACTGTACCGTAAAGTAGAGTTCATTACAGTACTGTACCGTAAAGTAGAGTTCAGTACAGTACTGTGCCGTAAAGTATAGTTCAGTACAGTACTGTACCGTAAAGTAGAGTTTAGTACAGTACTGCGCCGTAAAGTAGAGTTCAGTACAGTACTGTACCGTAAAGTAGAGTTCAGTACAGTACTGTACCGTAAAGTAGAGTTCAGTACAGTACTGTACCGTAAAGTAGAGTTCAGTACTGTGCCGTAAAGTAGAGTTCAGTACAGTACTGTGCCGTAAAGTAGAGTTCAGTACAATACTGTGCCGTAAAGTAGAGTTCAGTACAGTACTGTACCGTAAAGTAGAGTTCAGTACAGTACTGTGCCGTAAAGTAGAGTTCAGTACAGTACTGTACAGTAAAGTAGAGTTCAATACAGTACTGTACAGTAAAGTAGAGTTCAGTACAGTACTGTGCCGTAAAGTAGAGTTCAGTACAGTACTGTACAGTAAAGTAGAGTTCAGTACAGTACTGTACCGTAAAGTAGAGTTCAGTACAGTACTGTACCGTAAAGTAGAGTTCAGTACAGTACTGTACCGTAAAGTAGAGTTCAGTACAGTACTGTACCGTAAAGTAGAGTTCAGTACAGTACTGTGCCGTAAAGTAGAGTTCAGTACAGTACTGTGCCGTAAAGTAGAGTTCAGTACAGTACTGTACAATAGAGTAGAGTTCAGTACAGTACTGTACCGTAAAGTAGAGTTCAGTACAGTACTGTACCGTAATGTAGAGTTCAGTACAGTACTGTACCGTAAAGTAGAGTTCAGTACAGTACACAGTAGCGCACACTAGAGTTTAGTACACTATAATGTACTGTATTGTACTGTACTCTACTCTACTCTTCTGAACTATACTCTACTGTACTGAACTCTACTCTACTGGACTGTATTCTACTGTACTGAACTCTACTCTACTGGACTCTACTCTACCGTACTTTGCTCTACTTGACTGTACTTTACGGTACAGTACTGTACTGAACTCTACTTTACTGTACTGAACTCTGCTTTACGGTACAGTACTGTACTGAACTCTACTTTACGGCACAGTACTGTACTGAACTCTACTTTACGGTACTGTACTGTACTGAACTCTACTTTACAGTACTGTACTGAACTCTACGGTACAGTACTGTACTGAACTCTACGGTACAGTACTGTACTGAACTCTACTCTACTGGACTCTACTCTACCGTACTGAACTCTACCGTACTTTGCTCTACTTGACTGTACTTTACAGTACTGTACTGTACTGAACTCTACTTTACGGTACTGTACTGTACTGAACTCTACCGTACTTTGCTCTACTTGACTGTACTTTACGGTACAGTACTGTACTGAACTCTACTTTACGGTACTGTACTGAACTCTACTTTACGGTACTGTACTGTACTGAACTCTACTTTACGGTACAGTACTGTACTGAACTCTACTTTACGGTACTGTACTGTACTGAACTCTACGGTACTGTACTGTACTGAACTCTACCGTACTTTGCTCTACTGGACTCTACTTTACTGTACTGTACTGTACTCTACTTTACTGTACTTTACTGTACTCTACTGGACTCTACTTTACTGTACTGTACTGTACTCTACTTTACTGTACTTTACTGTACTCTACTGGACTCTACTTTACAGTACTGTACTGTACTCTACTTTACTGTACTTTACTGTACTCTACTGGACTCTACTTTACAGTACTGTACTGTACTCTACTTTACTGTACTTTACTGTACTCTACTGAGCCCTACTGTGTTGTACTTTGATGTCCAAACTTGTGAAACATAGACGTATATGATTGATTCAGATTTGGTCCGTGTCCAGACCAACCAAATGTGGTCTTGTTTGGGGGCGGAGCTCATTAGAATAACAGGGCCAGTGTGTAGAATAATACCCAAATATGCAAAGGAGGATTTTGCATATTTATACATTTGTGTACCTTTTTAGGAAACATCACCATGAAGAGAATGACATTCGTATCCATAATTCAGCATTTCTGTGTATTACAGATCAGAGACCCATGATGAAATTACTGCAATTCTGTTACTGGGGGTAAATCCACTCCACTTATTGTAGTTCAATAACCAAAAGAGACTTTTCTCTAAGTCAAGGTGTCATGTTGACACCCCATTCTTTCTGCAGACATCTTATTTCAGAACAGATATTTAACAGAGTTTTTGGAAATCGTGTAGACAAACTACTGAGGGAGATTTTACTGAAATTCTTTTACCAAACGTTGCATCTGCACAGTTCTTTCAGTAAATGTGTTTTTGTAAAATGTTCAGTGTACATTGTTAAAAGTAGTTCTTGTGCATCTAGTTATATGGTTTGTTAAACTTTGAAATCAATAGTTTTTACTTGGCATACATTTTAAGTGAAAAAGCTGAGTCCTAGCTCATTCGGTTACCATGGAATTGCCTGTGTGTGGTGTGTGTGTGTGTGTGTGTGTGTGTGTGTGTGTGTGTGTGTGTGTGTGTGTGTGTGTGTGTGTGTGTGTGTGTGTGTGTGTGTGTGTGTGTGTGTGTGTGTGTGTGTGTGTGTGTGTGTGTGTGTGTGTGTGTGTGTGTGTGTGTGTGTGTGTGTGTGTGACTCTGCTGTTGGATGGGCATGTCAACACTGTCAGGAATTAACTAATCTACCTCCCACACACACTACCGGCTGCTTCCTCTCCCACACTATTCCCTCACACACACGTCCCTCTTTCTCCACTCCTCTGTGTCCATCACACAACTAGATGGTTATGTGGGAGGTGTAGGTCTGATTGACCACTTCATACAGAGCAGGACACACAAACACACGGAAGTACATGTTCCATACATTACACAATATGTGGAAAATACAAGGACAGAGAGCGACTAAGGAAGGGAAAGATAGCTAGGTAAACCATCATCTCCAGATTTACAGAGGATCGCAGAGAAAGATAGCTAGGTAAACCATCATCTCCAGATTTACAGAGGATCGCAGAGAAAGATAGCTAGGTAAACCATCATCTCCAGATTTACAGAGGATCGCAGAGAAAGATAGCTAGGTAAACCATCATCTCCAGATTTACAGAGGATCGCAGAGAAAGATAGCTAGGTAAACCATCATCTCCAGATTTACAGAGGATCGCAGAGAAAGATAGCTAGGTAAACCATCATCTCCAGATTTACAGAGGATCGCAGAGAAAGATAGCTAGGTAAACCATCATCTCCAGATTTACAGAGGATCGCAGAGAAAGATAGCTAGGTAAACCATCATCTCCAGATTTACAGAGGATCGCAGAGAAAGATAGCTAGGTAAACCATCATCTCCAGATTTACAGAGGATCGCAGAGAAAGATAGCTAGGTAAACCATCATCTCCAGATTTACAGAGGATCGCAGAGAAAGATAGCTAGGTAAACCATCATCTCCAGATTTACAGAGGATCGCAGAGAAAGATAGCTAGGTAAACCATCATCTCCAGATTTACAGAGGATCGCAGAGAAAGATAGCTAGGTAAACCATCATCTCCAGATTTACAGAGGATCGCAGAGAAAGATAGCTAGGTAAACCATCATCTCCAGATTTACAGAGGATCGCAGAGAAAGATAGCTAGGTAAACCATCATCTCCAGATTTACAGAGGATCGCAGATTAGAGGCTCCAGATTAGTGTTTTCTCCTGTGATTTAGTTCTGCCAATCTTCAGAGGGCAAACTGTTGTCCCAATGACGAATCCCAGTCAGTCCTTTCATTAGGGATGTTTCTACTGGCTCTAGATTGTCACTAGTAATTAGCTCAGCCTTTATAAACCACAGCTTGAGAATCACTGAACAGAGGAAAGATGGGCAGGGGGGGGGCGGCTCCGAGTGGTAAATAATTTGATTTGGATTTAGTGTTGCTCAGAAGAATGACACAATTTCAACTGGGATTAATCCGGATTTAATTCAATCTGGCCGTCCCTGAAATAGCCCTCCCCATGTCCTGCTGTTCGCCTGCAAGCACAGCTGCACCTGGCATGGGGTGGTGGGGTTCGTTGGTTGTGTAGGGTCTAAGAATGTGTGTGCACGCGTGCGTGCATGTGGTGCATTCACTGGCATCACCTCAACGTGTCGCTGCCTGTTTCATCTAGTTAATCATAGACAATGCCTGGAGCTTGGTTGCTATCAGAGTACCAATATTTCTGTCTCTCTTTCATCTTGCTCTCTCTTTGTTTCACTCTTTATAATGTGTATTGCATATCTACAGTATATCTGTTAATTGCAAAATGAGAGAGTGAGAGTGACCGACTCTATACATCTATAAATGAACATCTGTACATTAGAATCTATGAATTCTCTATTGTCTGCACATGTAATTCTACTATATATCGGGTCCTCAATGCCGTTCAGTGTGTGTCGACTCCACAGTACTACAGTACTACACAGAACCTGTCCTGCATGCCCTCTGAGCCACTCATATCCGTCACTCAACACATCTGTTGTTCTCTCCTTAATCTTGTTACAATGTAGTCTGGATGTAGCTAGCCTCAGCCTTTAGAGTGGTGCGAGAGCAATGAATAAAATGACTAAGTACTGGTGCTGAGAGATTAGTGGTTTTTGAGGTCGGTTCAGGTTTTGGTTTGATTATACCCAAAATGATTTAACATGAAATGCATTATGAAATAATTACGTTACAATGGTTTTAGAGCTTTTTCATAGAAGAAAAATGTTGAATATTCTGGGGACCAAGTGGCGCAGCGGTCTAAGGCACGTCACTACAGAACCGGGTTCGATCCCGGGCTGTATCACAACCGGCCGTGATCGAGAGTCCCATAGGGCGGTGCACAATTGGCCCAGCGTGGATAGGGGAGGGTTTGGTTGGGGTAGGCCGTCATTGTAAATAACTGTTCTTAACTGACTTGCCTAGTTAAAAACCTCTATGGGATCGCGTCCCGTATACGGGAAGGTTGAGCTAATGTGCGCTAATGTGATTAGCATGACTGTTGCAAGCAACAGCAAACTTTCCAGGAGATAGACATGTCTTATATGGGCAGAAAGCTTACATTTAATCTAACTGCACTTTCCAATTTACAGTAGCTATTACAGTGAAAAAATACCATGCTATTGTTTGAGGATAGGGCACAACAACAAAAAACTTCACGACAACTGGTTTGATACATTGAACCCCTGCTGTCTCTGGCACACCCACACCGCCCGACCATCTAGATGTGTGAAAGTTAGTGTATAAGCTAATGATCATGTATGACATTCCTGGGAGTGTGTAAACTTACTTTACGTATTACCATATAATTTTTTTATGTTCTCTACAGTTATGTACTTCAAAATGTATCAATTGACCAATTCAGCACATTTGGGAAGACTTGATACAAAATAGTCCAGTATTGCAACACTTCACTGGATCAATCTGAAACTTTGCACACACACAGCTGCCATCTAGTGGCCAACATCTAAATTGCGCCTAAACTTCTATATGATATTATGACCTTTCACTTGCATTTCAAAGATGAGACAAAAGAAAATAGGCAAAATACCTCCTGCGGGGAAGAGGACTGGGATTAAAAATATAAATAAATAAAATATATATATAGGACCAAACACACATCAAGACAAGAGAGACAAAACAACACTACCAAAGGAGATACCTAAGACAACAACATAGCAAGGCAGCAACACATGACAACACAGCATGGTAGCAACACAACATGACAACAACATGGTAGCAACACAACATGACAACAACATGGTAGCAACACAACATGGTAGCAGCACAAAACAGGGTACAAACATTATTGGACACAGACAACAGCACAAAGGGCAAGAAGGTAGAGATGGCAATACATCACACAAAGCAGCCACAACTGTCAGTAAGAGTGTCCATGATTGAGTCTTTGAATGAAGAGACTGAGATAAAACTGTCCAGTTTGAGTGTTTGTTGCAGCTCGTTCCAGTTGCTAGATGCAGCGAACTGAAAAGACGAGCGACCCAGGGATGTGTGTGCTTTGGGGACCTTTCAAAGAATGTGAGTGTCAGAATGGAGGTTGTATGTGGAGGATGAGGGCTGCAGTAGATATCTCAGATAGGGGGGAGTGAGGCCTAAGAGGGTTTTATAAATAAGCATCAACCAGTGGGTCTTGTGACGGGTATACAGAGATGACCCGTTTACAGAGGAGTATAGAGTGCAGTGATGTGTTCTATAAGGAGCATTGGTGGCAAATCTGATGGCCGAATGGTAAAGAACATCTAGCCGCTCAAGAGCATCCTTACCTGCCGATCTATAAATGATGTCTCTGTAATCTAGCATGGGTAGGATGGTCATCTGAATCAGGGTTAGTTTGGCAGCTGGAGTGAAAGAAGAGCGATTACGATAGAGGAAACCAAGTCTAGATTTAACTTTAGCCTGCAGCTTTGATGTGTTGAGAGAAGGACAGTGTACCGTCCAGCCATACTCCCAAGTACTTGTATGAGGTGACTACCTCAAGCTCTAAACCCTCAGAGGTAGTAATCACACCTGTGGGGAGAGGGGCATTCTTCTTACCAAACCACATGACCTTTGTTTTGGAGGTCAAGGGTAGAGAAAGCTTGTTGGACACTAAGAAAGCTTTGTTGTAGAGCATTTAACACAAAATCCGGGAGGGGCCAACTGAGTATAAGACTGTATCATCTGCATATCAGGGTTAGTTAGATTTTAGATTTTTCTATTGTGTTTTTACCATGTTTGTTTACTGTATAACTCTGTGTTGTTTTTGTCGCACTGCTTTGCTTTGTCTTGGCCAGGTCGCAGTTGCAAATGAGAACTTGTTCTCAACTGACCTACCTGGTTAAATAAAGGTGAAATAAATAAAATAAAAAAATATATATATAAATCGATGAGAGAGCTTCCTGCTGCCTGAGCTATGTTGTTGATGTAAATTTAGAAGAGTGTGTGGCCTAGGGTTGAGCCTTGGGGTATTCCCTTGGTGAAAGGCAGTGGCCTTTATACACTGCACTCTTTGAGAGAGGTAGTTAGCAAACCAGACCAAAGTCCCCTCAGAGACACCAATACTCCTTAGCCGGCCCACAAGAATGGAATGGTCTACCGTATGAAAAGCTTTGGCCAAGTCAATAAAAATAGCAGCACAACATTGCTTAGAATCAAGGGCAGTGGTGACATCATTGAGGACCTGTAAGGATGCAGTGGCACATTCATAACCTGAGCGGAAACCAGATTGCATACCAGAGAGAATACTATAGACATCAAGAAAGCCAGTCAGTTGATTATTAACAAGTTTTTCCAATACTTTTGATGAACAGGGCAAAATAGAAATAGGCCTCTAACAGTTAGGATCAGCTTGATCTCCACCTTTAAATAAAGAACTAACTGTGGCTGCCTTCCAAGCAACTGGAACCTCCTCAGAACGGAGAGACAGGTTAAAAGGTCGTAGATAGGCTTGGTGATGATATGGGGCAGCAACCTTAAAGAAGAAAGGGTCTCAACCATCTGACCCAAATGGTTTTTTTGGGGTCAAGTTTTAGGAGCTCCTTTAGTACCTCGGACTCAGTAACTGCCTCCAGGGGAAAAAGAGGGAGAAGCATCAGGGATAGTTGCATTAGAAGGGGTGGCAGATGAGGAAATGTTGGACGGGCAAGGAGGCATGGCTGAGTCAAATAGGAATCCTGACTTAATGAAGTGGTGATTAAAGAGCTCAGCCATGTGCTTCTTGTCAGTAACAACCACATCATCAACTTTAAGGGACATGGGCAGCTGTGAGGAGGAGGGTTTATTCTCCAGGTCTTTAACCGTTTTCCAGAATATCTTAGGGTTAGACCCACAGAGAGAGAACTTTTCCTTAAAGTAACTAACTTTGGCCTTCCGGATAGCCTGAGTGCACTTATTTCTCATTTGCCTAAACAAGAGCCAGTCAGCCTGAGTAAGCGTGTGCCGGGCCTTTCGCCAAATGCAATTCTTGAGGTGGAGTAACTCTGCAAGATCACGGTCGAACCAGGGACTGAACCTGTTTTTAATTATTTAATTATCATTATCCAAGTGTCTTCGACAGAGGGGATCAAGCTGATTCTATACCAATTTACAGAGGTCAGGTCATGAAGAAAGGCTTGCTCATTAAAGTTTTTTAGCAAGCGTTTATGACAAATCAGGACAGGTCGTTTCACTGAGCAGCCATTACAAACACAGGCTGTAAAACAGTGATCACTAAGGCCATTACAGAAAACACCAGACTGATACCTATCAGGAGTATTTGTGAGGATAACATCAAGAAGTCATACCTTGTGGGATTGCTAATAATCTGAGAAAGATTTAGGGAGTCCCATTTCTTTAGGACTTGGTCAGGTGGTTTAAGCATGTCTCAGTTTAGATATTTCCACAAACTTTAAAGTGTTTCCTTTCAAATGGTATCAAGAATAGGGATATCCTTGCTTCAGGTCCTGAGATACAGGCAGTAGATTTGGGTATGTCATTTGAGGCGAAAATTGAAAAAAATTGTCAGATCCTTAAGAGGTTATAAAGGTTAAATAACATTTTAAAAATCAATTAAATTGCCAAAACATTGAAAATATTCCATTGTCTTTCAAGTCCACATTGGGTGGAAAATAGGATATTACTATGAAATAGTGAAATATTTTTGTTTGTTTCTATATGATGACTTTATTATTTTTCATCCCTTAACCATTTCCTGGTTGCTAAAATTCTAATAGTTTGCCTAATTTCAGTTTATGTGACAAAACAGTGAATTTGGTCGGGTCGCCCAAAAAGTTACATATTACAGCTTTAAAGTAATCATCTCGTGTCAGCTCAGGCAGTAGCAGTCAGCCAGCCAGCCAGGCCATTAACGTTATGTGTTCCCCATACCGTACTGTCTGTAGGCATTCTATTTAGCTTAACCTGCTTAAATATGCTGTCTGACAAAATCATTTGACTAGTTCTTCAAAGTAGATGAGGCATACTTTCACAAACTGTCTTTGTCCTTCGTCTTTGTGTTACGCACATTCTACCTAATGTAAGATGCATAAAATAAAAGTGTATCCGTCCAGAAATCTATACATAAATAACGAGATGCTCATGTTTCCGCCCTCACAATGGAAGTTGTTGTCCCAAAGGCGGGAACGCAAGCGACAAGCTTAGGTCTAAAGTAAGCCCATAGAAATGCATTGTGCTTCGCCTCTTCCTCTCTGATCCGTCTCAAGAGCCAGAAAAACTGCCGCAATGGATTATGGTCATTGTTGTTAATTACCAAGTTTCTGCGATGAACTAGGTTGAATATTTGCTTAATGAAAAATACAACTCCCTTCTCAGATTTCTCTCATGAATGATTTGATTTCTCTTTAGAGAAACCGCACATTTCAAGTAAATGAATCGACGTCGGGCAATTAGTTGTTTAATAACCCAAAAATGTAGGTTATCGCTCAGCACTACTAAGTAGCATTTGAACACTTTGGAAATGTACTTTAAAAAGTTTCAGATTGCAGGAATTGAAGAGAGATTTTCACTTTTTCAGGTTTTCAGTCAGGTGAAGTATTCTGAGCAATACAGGAGACACTACTTGCTGTGCTACACAATAGGTCATTACGCATTGACCCTGTCCTAACAGAGGGAAGGCAGAGCAAAAACAAGATAACTGCCGGAAGCACTCAAGTTGACAGACATAGAGGGGAAGATGTGAGTCACCTCAAGTTGAAAGAGCTAACATTGCAAATAGCACTGCACTTACAGTTGAGTACAAAGGAAAGGCTTCTGCACTTCAGGTAAATATACTGTAGCAGTACGACAAGTTAGGACTCAAACATACAGCTGAATATATTCGGTATTATAACTTAGAGAATGTAAAGTGTAAACTTGTAGATCCAACTTATGTAAACATATTGAGAAATATGTAATACAAGTAAGCATATAAGAGGAGATTAACCTCTGGTACATACAGGCGAGTGACCTCATAATGTACCCTTCAGTACATACAGGCGAGTGACCTCATAATGTACCCTTCAGTACATACAGGCGAGTGACCTCATAATGCACCCTTCAGTACATACAGGCGAGTGACCTCATAATGCACCCTTCAGTACATACAGGCGAGTGACCTCATAATGTACCCTTCAGTACATACAGGCGAGTGACCTCATAATGTACCCTTCAGTACATACAGGCGACTAATCACGCTTAACTAATTTCCAAATTCGCCCACCACCTTCAGGTATTGCCATGTGTATTGCAGTGTGTTTGTTCCGCTTCGTTACCCAGCTGATCTAGCGTTTACAGTGCTGCTGATAGCGATTAGCCGTTAGCTGAGGCTAAATACCAGAGGAAGAGTTTTGAAGAGCGGTTGACGTAGCCTTTGGGATGTTGTTATAAGACTGTGTGATCTGACAGTGGAGCAGGCCCATGCGGCTTCTATTGGCAGCTCGAACTGTTGTGACAAACAACAACGACCAATCCTCTTCATTTTCAGCAGTTAGCCTGTCCTTCCTGCTGATCTGATGCAGAGGGGGGGTGGAGGGAGGGATGTCTGTCGCTGGCCAGATGCTGACTGTTTCACCTGTTTAGAGGTCAAGGCCCGGGCACACGTAAGTGTGTACGTGTGTGGTGAGTGTGAAGTAGGGAAGACTTTATAGGGACAGATTATTAACTTTCCTAGGGGGAAGACGAGAAACACTGGAATTGGAATATGCTCAGTGCTCACATTTTGAGAGCTTGGGACTATGGTTCAATCTGCATTTTTGTCGAAATTGAGTTATTGACATAGCCTTGTTCTGATCAATGTTCTCCACCTATATAATACTCTAAATACCCCAATTCATGATGTTAAGTTCAAACGAATACAAGTAAAAAATCGCTTACACCATTTAAACCAATGAGGGTTCGGAACTTTAAAGGTCTGTTTTATTCACTGGTTCACTCTAGTCTGAACACTCATCCAAGCCTCACTCTCCTCATAGTCTCCTCATTCAACGTTCAGTCTCATTTCTCATTGCAGTGTTCACAATGCACTCTCTTTGTCCGAATTCCAATGCAAACACTGCATCAAACTCCATTGTTTGACACTCCCTCCTCTTCCACTTCAGACCTAATTTTTCTCTCTCTGACCATCTCCTCCGAGGAGCCTTGGAGCCCCCCCCCCCACTGCACTCCTGTGGGAGGAGACTAATTTGGAGGCTTTGAGTAAAGCTCTCTATTGCTCCAAGAGTTATCTCCTGCCTTAGTGGAGGGCTATGAAAACAAGGTGCATTCCCCCCAGAGAGAGAGCGGGATTAGACCTTACCACCTATTAAATTAATCAAAACAGGAACATTTTAAATCTAGCTATAAATGAATAAGGAACATTTCCTACAGTGCATTCGGGAAAGTATTCAGACCCCTTGACTTTTTCCACATTTTGTTACATTATTCTAAAATGGATGAGATAGTTTTTGTACTCATCAATCTACACACAACACCTCATAATGACAAAGGGAAAACAGTTTTGTAGAAATTTTTGCAAATGTATAAACATTTTAAACAGAAATACCTTATTTACACACTGGGGACAAAAGTCTGGAATCATTCATATATATAACATATATTTTGATTTATTTAACACTTTTTTGGTTACTACATGATTTCATATGTGTTATGTCATAGTTTTGATGTCTTCACTTTTATTCTACAATGTAAAAAATTGTGCAAATAAAGAAAAACCCTTGAATGAGTAATATTCCAAACTTTTGGCCCCCAGTGTAAGTATTCAGACCCTTTACTATGAGACTGTAAATTGAGCTCTGGTGCTTCCTGTTTCCATTGATCATCCTTGAGATGTTTCTACATCTTGATTGGAGTCGACCTGTGGTAAATTCGATTGATTGGACATGATTTGGTAAGGCATACACCTGTCTATATAAGGTCGCACCGTTGACAGTGCATGTCAGAGCAAAAACCAAGCCATAAGAAATTGTCCGTAAAGCTCAGGATTGTGTCGGTGCACAGATCTGGGGAAGGTTTTCAAAACATTTCTGCAGCATTGAAGGTCCCCAAGAACACAGTGGCCTCCATCGTTCTTAAATGGAAGAAGTTTGGAACCACCAAGACTCTTCCTAGAGCTGGTGGCCCGGATAAACTGAGCAATCAGGAGGAGAAGGGCCTTGGTCAGGATGGTCACTCTAACAGAGCTCCAGAGTTCCTCTGTGGAGATGGGAGAACCTTCCAGAAGGACAACAATCTCTGCAGCACTCCACCAATCAGGCCTTTATGGTAGATTGGCCAGACGAAAGCCACTCCTCAGTAAAAGGCACGACAGCCCGCTTGGAATTTTCCAAATGGCACCTAAAGACTCTCAGACCATGAGAAACAAGATTCTCTGGTCTGATGAAACCAAGGTTGAACTCTTTGGCCTGAATGCCAAGCGTCACGTCTGGAGGAAACCTGGCACCATCCCCACCGTGAAGCATGGTGGTGGCAGCATCATGCTGTGGGGATGTTTTTCAGCGGCAGGGACTGGGAGACTAGTCAGGATCGAGGGAAAGATGAACAGAGAAAAGTACAGAGAGATCCTTGATGTAAACCTGCTCCAGAGCACTCAGAACCTCAGACTGGAACGAAGGTTAATCTTCCAACAGGACAACGACCCTAAGCACACAGCCAAGACAATGCAGGAGTGGCTTCAGGACAAGTCTCTGAATGTCCTTGAGTGGCCCAGCCAGAGCCCGGACATGAACCTGATAAAATATCTCTGGAGAGACCTGAAAATAGCTGTGCAGCGACGCTCCCCATCCAACCTGACAGAGAGGATCTGCAGAAAATAATGGGGGAAACTCCCCAAATACAGGTGTGCCAAGCTTGTAGCGTCAAGACTCAATGCTGTAATCACTGACAAAGGTGCTTCAACAAAGTACTGAGTAAAGGGTCTGAATACTTTTGTAAATGTGATATTTCTGTTTTTTTTGCAAACATTTCTAAAAACCTGGTTTTGCTTTGTCATTATGGATGACGAAAAAAACATTTAATACATTGTAGAATAAGGCTGTAACGTCAAAACATAAAGGGTTCTGAATACTTTCATAGATTCCCCATACTTTAACGATGACAGCTTTTCCATCCTAGAGGGGGTGATCAACCATTTCCAGCCCCAGGGACACTCCCAAGTGGCGGAGTGGTCTATGGCACAAAATCTCAGTGCTAGAGGTGTCACTACAGACACCCTGGTTCAATTTCAGGCTGTATCACAACCGGCCGTGATTGGGAGTCCCATAGGGCGGCGCACAATTGGTCCAGCTTCGTACGAGTTTGGCCGATGTAGGCCGTCATTGTAAATAAAAATGTGTTCTTAACTGACTTGCCTAGTTAAATAAAAGTTAATAAAAATAAATGAAAAATACTAGTCTGTAGTGACCTAAATGCCAGAATGCCTTCTAGAACATGTGACCTTTCATGTGCCTTAATAACAAACTTGTATGCCATCTGTAATTGTTAAATTATGAGCCTAGTTGGTTTAGCCACAGAAAAAGACAGCAACCTTTCTGATTGGCTGAGATAATGAGTGGGCTGGACATGCCGAGAGATGAGTTCAGATTGGTCTGCCATGTAGCACGCTTCTGTCTGTAACATGAGCTGGTCAGTATGTGTAGGTCATCCTTTCTAACACAGCTTTTTATGAAAGATATCACGTAGTAGAACTGCAAAGGTGTTGCTCTCCACTTCCTGGAGGACCGAGTTTTGAAATCAGTGGAATACCCGGTTGAATTAGAGTGTGATGGCTAAGGAGATGGAGACAACTCTGGTGTTTGATTGCAAATATGCAGACGGAGTCAAAAAGAGAACACACAGAAGGCCGTTGTATAAAACACCTGTCTCCAGATTACATCTTCAAACTAAGGCAACCATGGCATCCGTGACAGAGAGAGAGAAGCGTCCATCCATGTATTTCAGATATTACACGTTTCTAATTTTGTTGGAAGGTAGTTTTCAATGAAAGTTAAAGGGTACTGTTAGCTAGCTAACTAAACAACTGAAATACCACAGTGTTCCATCACAGCAGCAAGATTTGTGACCTGTTGCCACAAGAAAAGGGCAACCAGTGAAGAACAAACACCATTGTGTGTGTAAACCCCTTTGAATTGAATTGAGAGAGATGTCTCTGACAACCCAACCCCATAACAGCCATGGCATCCCATCTACCTCGTCAATGAATGAGCCCAAGGAATGAGAGTTCAAATCAAATCAAATGTTATTTGTCACATGCGCTAAATACAACAACAGCTGTAGAAATGAAATGCTTACTTACAAGCCCTTAACCAACAATACAACAGCTGTAGACCTTACAGTGAAATGCTTACTTACAAGCCCCTAACCAACAATACAACAGGTGTAGACCTTACCGTGAAATGCTTACTTACAAGCCCCTAACCAACAATACAACAGGTGTAGACCTTACAGTGAAATGCTTACTTACAAGCCCCTAACCAACAATACAACAGGTGTAGACCTTACAGTGAAATGCTTACTTACAAGCCCCTAACCAACAATACAACAGCTGTAGACCTTACCGTGAAATGCTTACTAACAAGCCCTTAACCAACAATACAACAGGTGTAGACCTTACAGTGAAATGCTTACTTACAAGCCCTTAACCAACAATAAAACAGGTGTAGACCTTACAGTGAAATGCTTACTTACAAGCCCCTAACCAACAATACAACAGCTGTAGACCTTACCGTGAAATGCTTACTAACAAGCCCTTAACAACAATACAACAGGTGTAGACCTTACAGTGAAATGCTTACTTACAAGCCCCTAACCAACAATACAACAGGTGTAGACCTTACAGTGAAATGCTTACTTACAAGCCCCTAACCAACAATACAACAGGTGTAGACCTTACAGTGAAATGCTTACTTACAAGCCCTTAACCAACAATACAACAGGTGTAGACCTTACAGTGAAATGCTTACTTACAAGCCCTTAACCAACAATACAACAGGTGTAGACCTTACAGTGAAATGCTTACTTACAAGCCCCTAACCAACAATACAACAGCTGTAGACCTTACCGTGAAATGCTTACTAACAAGCCCTTAACCAACAATACAACAGGTGTAGACCTTACAGTGAAATGCTTACTTACAAGCCCTTAACCAACAATACAACAGGTGTAGACCTTACAGTGAAATGCTTACTTACAAGCCCCTAACCAACAATACAACAGGTGTAGACCTTACCGTGAAATGCTTACTAACAAGCCCTTAACCAACAATACAACAGGTGTAGACCTTACAGTGAAATGCTTACTTACAAGCCCTTAACCAACAATACAACAGGTGTAGACCTTACAGTGAAATGCTTACTAACAAGCCCTTAACCAACAATACAACAGGTGTAGACCTTACAGTGAAATGCTTACTAACAAGCCCTTAACCAACAATACAACAGGTGTAGACCTTACAGTGAAATGCTTACTAACAAGCCCTTAACCAACAATACAACAGGTGTAGACCTTACAGTGAAATGCTTACTAACAAGCCCTTAACCAACAATACAACAGGTGTAGACCTTACAGTGAAATGCTGACTAACAAGCCCTTAACCAACAATACAACAGGTGTAGACCGTACAGTGAAATGCTGACTAACAAGCCCTTAACCAACAATACAACAGGTGTAGACCTTACAGTGAAATGCTTACTAACAAGCCCTTAACCAACAATACAACAGGTGTAGACCTTACAGTGAAATGCTTACTAACAAGCCCTTAACCAACAATACAACAGGTGTAGACCTTACAGTGAAATGCTTACTAACAAGCCCTTAACCAACAATACAACAGGTGTAGACCTTACAGTGAAATGCTTACTTACACGCCCTTAACCAACAATACAACAGGTGTAGACCTTACAGTGAAATGCTTACTTACACGCCCTTAACCAACAATAAAACAGGTGTAGACCTTAGAGTGAAATGCTTACTAACAAGACCTTAACCAACAATACAACAGGTGTAGACCTTACAGTGAAATGCTTACTTACACGCCCTTAACCAACAATACAACAGGTGCAGACCTTACAGTGAAATGCTTACTAACAAGCCCTTAACCAACAATACAACAGGTGTAGACCTTACAGTGAAGGGGGGGTACAGGGGTTACCGGTACAGGGGGGGGGGGGGGTCTACCATCATGAGAGAGAGAGTCACAGGGGACTAGTGATAAACCAACCCCCCCCCCTCCCTTTACATGGCCATTCAAATTTTCAAATCCTAATTTCAAATCGTCTCGGTCTCTCCGGTCCTCTCCCACTCTCTTTGCGTTTTGATTCCGTTTGAAAGGAAACACAACACTCCATCACATTAGAAGAGGTGTTCCACTCTCTCCCTCTCCCTCAGCGCCAAGCTAATACAGTGACCTTCCCCCAGCGCAGCATGCCTAAGGTCAGAGACCATACAACCCGACCATGCTCCTTTCCTCGAACCCATAGCCACAACCTGCATCACCACTCTCAAGGGGAGAGAGGAGGGGGAAGGAAAGGGGAGAGAGGAGGGGAGGGAAGGGAAGGGGAGGGGGAAGGAAAGGGGAGAGAGGAGGGGGAAGGAAGGGGAGGGGGAAGGAAAGAGGAAGGGGGTAGGAAAGAGGAGGGGAGGGGGAAGGAAAGGGGAGAGGGGAGGGGAGGGGAGGGAAGGAAAGTGGACAGGGAAGGAGAGAGGAGGGGGGAGGGAAGGAGAGAGGAGGGGAGAGGGAAGGAGAGAGGAGAGGGGAGGGAAGGAGAGAGGAGGAAAGGGGAGAGAGGAGGGGGAAGGGACATTAGAGGTATTAGAGGCATTAGAGACATTAGAGACATAGAGGCATTAGAGATATTAGAGACATTACAGAGATTAGAGGCATTAGAGGCATTAGAGGCATTAGAGACATTAGAGGCATTAGAGATATTAGAGGCATTAGAGACATTAGAGACATTACAGAGATTAGAGGCATTAGAGGCATTAGAGACATTAGAGACATTTGAGACATTAGAGAGATTAGAGGCACTAGAGGCATTAGAGAGATTAGAGGCATTAGAGACATTAGAGGCATTAGAGACATTAGAGACATTAGAGATATTAGAGGCATTAGAGACATTAGAGATTAGAGGCATTAGAGGCATTAGAGACATTAGAGACATTTGAGACAGAGAGATTAGAGGCACTAGAGGCATTAGAGAGATTAGAGGCATTAGAGGCATTAGAGACATTAGAGACATTAGAGGAATTAGAGACATTAGAGGAATTAGAGGCATTAGAGGCATTAGAGAGATTAGAGACATTTGAGACATTAGAGAGATTAGAGGCACTAGAGGCATTAGAGGCATTAGAGAGATTAGAGGCATTAGAGACATTAGAGGCATTAGAGACATTAGAGATATTAGAGGCATTAGAGGCATTAGAGAGATTAGAGGAATTAGAGGCATTACAGGCATTAGAGGCATTAGAGGCATTAGAGACAGAGATATTAGAGGCATTAGAGACAGAGATATTAGAGGTATTAGAGACAGAGATATTAGAGGTATTAGAGACAGAGATATTAGAGGTATTAGAGACAGAGATATTAGAGGTATTAGAGACAGAGATATTAGAGGTATTAGAGACAGAGATATTAGAGGTATTAGAGACAGAGATATTAGAGACAGAGATATTAGAGGTATTAGAGACAGAGATATTAGAGGTATTAGAGACAGAGATATTAGAGGTATTAGAGACAGAGATATTAGAGGTATTAGAGACAGAGATATTAGAGGTATTAGAGACAGAGATATTAGAGGTATTAGAGACAGAGATATTAGAGGTATTAGAGACAGAGATATTAGAGACAGAGATATTAGAGTTATTAGAGACAGAGATATTAGAGGTATTAGAGACAGAGATATTAGAGACAGAGATATTAGAGTTATTAGAGACAGAGATATTAGAGGTATTAGAGACAGAGATATTAGAGACAGAGATATTAGAGTTATTAGAGACAGAGATATTAGAGGCATTAGAGACATAAGAGGTATTAGACATATTAGAGATATTAGAGGCATTAGAGGCAGAGCTAGTGTACTAATGTATCTATTGAATCCATCATCCCCATTGTTCCCTGAGGTACTGCTATAAACAACAAACATTTAAGTAGGATATATAGTGAGTGTCCGGATTTTGAAGTCGTATTGACACGTTTTACAGAAACTTCACTTCAAACATCAAGGAAAATAATCTGTCCACATCATTGATGCAGATTTATTTTGATCGCGTGGACACAACGTCTCTCTTTCCTGTTAATGATCTACTTCGAAACAAGCCAGACGATATAGCAAATCAGCAGCTATAACCTAGAGAGACATTTTTGTCAGCTATCAAGTTCACAGAGCCTGTGGGACGCTATGGGAAAATGTTCACAGAGCCTGTGGGACGCTATGGGGAAATGTTCACAGAGCCTGTGGGACGCTATGGGAAAATGTTCACAGAGCCTGTGGGACGCTATGGGGAAATGTTCACAGAGCCTGTGGGACGCTATGGGAAAATGTTCACAGAGCCTGTGGGACGCTATGGGAAAATGTTCACAGAGCCTGTGGGACGCTATGGGGAAATGCATATCGCTTTCTCTCAATGCTTCAACCTCTACGCCAAGCTTTTATTCCTTTACTGAAATCTCAAATAAAGGATGCAGTGAAAAGGTATACAATTGTTGAGAGGAGGAGAGAAGCTGGAGCACCAGGAAGAAAAGTGAGCACAACCCCGGAGACCGAGAGTTAGAGAGATAGATTGACAAAAAAAAAGGCCAAAGAAAGTCAACACAACACAGAAACCCTTCGCTGTTCCCTTTGCTTCTCAGGGACTCGGAGTGCTCTCGGTGAAAGGGGGAGTGGGGAAAGTTCACGGTGAAGTCAAGAGAGGACACACACAAAAGGAGGGAAGGAAGCAGTGCCAAAGATAGACAAAATGGCCTCTATACTCCCACAGAGAGGGCTTAAGCAGTTTTGATTCTTTTTCTGCTAGAGAACGTTCTGTAACCCCCCCCCCCCCCCCTCTGCTCCTTCAGCCCCATTCAGCCTGGAACGATACGGTAGCAGGGATTAAGACTAAAAAACCTGCAAGAGGCTTAGCCACAGCATCACTTGTACTACCCAGTCCACTTCTCCACTGGTGCTAAAACAACACAATGTTTATGGTGAGAAATGAGAGGGATGGAGAGAGGGAGACAGGGATAGAGGGATGGAGAGAGGGAGACAGGGATAGAGGGATGGAGAGAGGGAGACAGGGATAGAGGGATGGAGAGAGGGAGACAGGGATAGAGGGATGTCCGGAGAGGCTTTAACTCACAGACACAGAGTCATGCTTCCTTTCCTTTAGTGACGATGAGTCTCAGTGGAAGTCATCGAAAGGTAAGAAAGCCAGAAAAGAGTTGTAGCTGCATGGAGACGGACGTCATCAGGTGACCTTAACTGAACATTATATGTGCCACCTAGAGACCACCTAGAGACTCAGTTCCAAAGAGATGGGCATCTTCATTAAAATACAGTACAAGCCAATCAGAGAGAGAGAGTCACAGCTGTGTTCCCTTGTCCTGCTGACACCCTCATCCATCCCCTACAGCCACGCACCTGTCCACCTAACTACCGCCAACAAACCACAGCAAAACCTTTGACATTTGACCTTGTGTTGGATCTCACCCATCCCTCTGTAAAGGATTTTTTGCAGTGTGTTGTGGCAGTCTTGGGTTGGCAGTCTTGGGTTGGCAGTCTTGGGTTGGCAGTCTTGGATTGACAGTCTTGGATTGACAAGTCTTTAGCTGTGTCAGTACTCAGCCCCAGATATGTTTTCATCGTGCCCTGTCAGATTTGTTGCTAATCCCGTGGAATGAGTGTAACGGTTGGAACAGAGGGCGCGATGTAGCGTATAGCACGCTGCTTTTGCAAATCTCTGACAAATTGGGCAAGTGGGAGAACGAGTTGTGTGACGACCGCTTGCTTTGTGTGTGTGTGTGTGTGTGTGTGTGTGTGTGTGTGTGTGTGTGTGTGTGTGTGTGTGTGTGAGTGTGTGTGTGTGTGTGTGTGTGTGTGAAATATGGCAATGTGTCAACGTCCAATGTGTCATTTCCAGTCGACAGCACCAATTAAAACCATATCGATACGCTTCCCTTACAGTTTACATCATTACCATAGGTCTTGTCTAAAGTGTTTTGTGATCCTGTCTAGCTGAGAAGACTAAGCAGAATTCCAACTTCTTGCTTATGAACACATTTTAGATCCATTACCTACATCCAGCGGAGCACCGTTCTCCTCACGGATGTATCTTTTTGATACCTAAAGACACTTCCCCCCCCCATTGAGAGCACCCACACTCATCTACATTCTCTTTAAACCACTCTCTGAAAATCCACCTACAGTTAAGATTTGATATAAACAAAATACATGTTTTGATGTATTGGCTACTCCTCTGTGAGCTACTTCCATCAACACTCTCTTTTTCTCTGTTCTTCTTTTCATCGGAGCTGTCTTCCTGTCTGTCTCAGCCACCGGCTCTCTTGCTTTTTATTTTACCTGACGAAAATGTTAACATAAGGAAACTGTATTTACATAAGTCCCAGAGAGGGAGAGAGAGTGGGACAACGAGGATGTTCTATTTCTGTCAGATCTGGACTGAGATCAGTGGAAGATCGGCTCAGCGCGCCGTTCAGCCACTACAAAGATAAATAAATAATTGAAAGAGAAAAACACAAGAAGGATGACAGATGTGCACAAATCTTAGAGCTGGTGTGAGGCTCATCATTAGTTTTCCCTCACCTGTGTGTGTGTGTGTGTGTGTGTGTGTGTGTGTGTGTGTGTGTGTGTGTGTGTGTGTGTGTGTGTGTGTGTGTGTGTGTGTGTGTGTGTGAGCATGCATTCCATTGTCTGCATGTTTGCCTAGGAATTATTTTTTTTATTGTGTAAATGTTGATAAGTTAACATGATAAGTTAACACAAAAATCCATAATGACAAAACAAAAACTTTTTAAAAAAAATTTTTTATTTACAAATGTATAAAAAAAAAAATGAAATATCACATTTACATTAGTATTCAGACCCTTTACTCAGTATTTTTTCGAAGCACCTTTGGCAAGCTACAAGCTTGGCACACCTGCTACAAGCTATTCTCAAGCTCTGTCAGGTTGGACGGGGAGTGTTGCTGCACAGCTATTTTCAGGTCTTTTCAGTGATGTTTGATCGGATTCAAGTCTGGGCTCTGGCTGGGCCACTCAAGGACATTCAGAGACTTGTCTCCTGCATTGTCTTGGCTGTGTACTTAGGGTCGTTGTCTTGTTGGAAGGTGAACCTTCGTCTCAGTCTGATGTCCTGAGCGCTCTGGAGCAGGTTTAGATAGATAGATAGATAGATAGATAGATAGATAGATAGATAGATAGATAGATAGATAGATAGATAGATAGATAGATAGATAGATAGATAGATAGATAGATAGATAGATAGATAGATAGATAGATAGATAGATAGATAGATAGATAGATAGATAGATAGATAGATAGATAGATAGATAGATAGATAGATAGATAGATAGATAGATAGATAGATAGATAGATAGATAGATAGATAGATAGATAGATAGATAGATAGGGGGGAAATTTCATTGTCAAGCAGCTACAACAAAACACAGGGCAGGTGCAAAATGCCACAACGAAAGTACACAAAAGACAGATACACGGTACATGATACATAGAGCGGCAGTATGAAAAAGTATAGAAATACAAGATATCTGGAGTGCAAAAAAAAGCTATAAAAAGACATTGCATAGAATGGGTGGTTGGCTGAATATGTACACTATACATTGGTGGATGTTGGATGGTTAACTATACTATACAGGTCGATGGCAGAGAAATACTTCAGTAGCTAAAAATGCATATGATATGAGCGAGGGTAATAATAGTTTACTTAATAGACAGACTGGGTAAATGAACAGGTAAGTGAAAATTTTGCATGGTTAAATTAGCTGTACAGTTAAGTATACAGTCATATTTACAGATAAGTGAATACCTGCATGGTTACACAAACTGTACAGGTAAATGACAAAAAAGAGATACTTTAATAGCTAAATGTGTGTATGATATAATTTGGGGTAATAATAGTAATTCCCTTAAAATACAGTCCTTAGTGCGCAGGGTTTAATTACAGACAACTGCACGTATTGCACATTTGATATACTAAAAGCAATGAGAAAAGGTGCAACTGGCAGGATACTAATATGCATTCCTGAGTGAATGAGTACGTAAGTTAAGTCCAATAATTACTTACAATATTGCATGTGATATGATATAACAACTGTACATGAGTATGTATATACAGACCTGTATGAATAAATAGGTCCTGAGTGAATGAGTGCTGACGGACCAGAGTTACTCACGGATGGATGCATAATTGTTAAACTAGGTCCTAGCACCCCAACAGTTCCAGATCTATGTTGCCGACGGCACGGCACCCCGGTGAGGCATTATATAGTCTAATAGCCGCAAGCAGGAAGGACCTCCTGTAGCGCTCTCTGGCACACCGTGGTGGGATCAGTCTGTGACTGAAAGTGCTCCTCTGCGTCATACCCATAGCGTGCAGAGGGTGGGTGACGTTGTCCGTGATGGCCAGCAGTTTGGCCAGGATCCGTCTCTCCGCCACCTCCTCTAGAGTGTCAAGGCTCATCCCAAGGACAGAGCTAGCCTTCCTGATCAGCTTATTTACCCGAGAAGCATCACCGGCTTTGATGTTTGCTCCCCAGCACACCACTGCAAAAAAGATGGCACTTGCCACCACAGACTGGTAGAAGGTATCATGACAATCATGACAACGAAAAGCTCATGACAATTAGAAAGCAAATTGCAGACTCCTCTTTGAATCTGCGTATTTCTCCAAAACTCAGTTGTCCTCAATCTGCACAGGATCTTGGACCTTCCAGGACCTGTATCTCTTGACACAAAGAGTTACTTCCTGTGCTTGGCCCTCATGTTGAACATAATAAATGGCTCCCTATCCCCTGGATGTATACCAAACTCTCTAAAAGTGGTAGTAATAAAGCCTCTCTTGAAAAAGTCAAACCTTGACCCAGAATTTATTTTCAAACTATCGGCCTATATCGAATCTCCCATTTCTCTAATTTTTTTTTAGAAAAAGCTTTTGCTCAGCAACTCACTGCCTTTCTGAAGACAAATAATGTACACAAAACGCTCCAGTCTGGTTTTAGACACCATCATAGTACTGAGACCGCACTTGTGAAGGTGGTAAATGACCTTTTAATGGCGTCAGACCAAGGCTTTGCTTCTGTTCTTGTGCTCCTAGAGTGCCGCTTTTGACACCATCAATCAAGAAATCAATCAAATGTATTTATAAAGCAATTTTTACATCAGCAGATGTCACAAAGTGCTTATACAGAAACCCAGCTTAAAACCCTAAAGAGCAAGCAAAATAAACTCTATTGGCTTTTCATAGCCGAGCATTCAGAGGTTGAGACAGCAGGTGCAGGAGAGAGAGAGAGAGAGAGGGAGAGAGAGAGAGAGAGAGAGAGAGAGAGAGAGAGAGAGAGAGAGAGAGAGAGAGAGAGAGAGAGGGAGAGGGGGGAGAGAGAGAGGGGGAGAGAGAGGGAGAGAGAGAGAGGGTTCTAAACAGCAGGTTCGGGATAAGCACCACGACCAGGTGGACTGGGGATGGAGACATACCCTCGGACAGGGCCAACCAGGCAGGATATAACCCCACCCACTTTGCCAAAGCACAGCCCCCACACCACCAGAGGGATATCAACAGACCACCAACTTACTACTCTGAGACAAGTAAAAAAGGCCCTTCCTTTCAGCTAATCAGCGGGTTTGAATGGAAACTTGGACTCTGGCTCCGCCCACTCCAGCTCAGAGTGTTTTTAGTTGTTGACAGAAGAAGACAAGTTTGGCTGATAACCGAGTTTTCAATGTTTATTTTAGAAATGTCTTGCATGCATTCGCAATGTACGTTGGGGCTTTATATTGTTGGGGATGTTTATGTTGATTGCTGCATTGCTACTGAAACTAACACTAGCAAGGTTATCTTGTTACATATGTAACGGATTTGTTCTGTCGCCAGCTGTTAACATTGTACCTTCCGTCTAAGTACAGAATTGCCAGCTACTGTAACCATTGCATGTTTCTAGTTATTGTTATGTGCATGCTACTATTACTGCCAGAGTCTGTGTTACGTTCAAGAAAAGTAAGTAAGTTGTAGATGATTCTAGACGGCCTGGTGCGCTCCCATATGCACATTTGATTTCTGGCCTATTAGATAAGATCTCTAACTGGCTGGAGAGAGAAGGCCACCAATATGTTGACATCTTATCTGTATTCGTGTGAATGTGTTTGCAATGAGATGCTATCTAGGCTATGTAGCCTACAGTTCCAATTGTATAGCTGCATTATTGCTGTTAATACTGTATGTACATACAGTATATTTTCCTTTCCTTATACAACCACAAGATCACTTCTGATGTGGTGGTGACTAAGATAATAACATTCAACGCATCTGCCTGGTTCTGACCGGACTGCATCTAGTGGGGTCAGACCAAAGTAGAGTCAGTTTAAGTGACTAGCGGGTGAGGTTTCAGAAGCCAACCACTCAGATGGCTCCAGCTAGCCGTTTTTACAGCCCACGAAGATCTCCCCCACCAGACAAGCCTGAGGGGGCGCAAGACCAGACAGGATGATATTGTCAGTGACTCAACCCACTCAAGTCGAGTATAGCAAAAGATGATAGGCATGGGAGAGCACTAGCAAGCCAGTGACTCAGCCCCCTTAATGGGGTCAGAGGCTGAGAGGGATGCCGGCCAGGCATAGAAAGCAATGGTGGTTAGTCACTCCAGTGCCTTACCTTTCACCTTCACACTCCTGAGCCAGACTACACTCAATCATAGGACTTACTGAAGAGATTAATCTTCAGTAAAGACTTAAAGGTTGAGACCAAGATCACCACACAGATCAGCACATTCTTTTGGAGAGATTGGAAACCCAAATTGGTCTACGCGGACAAGTTCTTGCCTGGTTCAGAGCTTATCTGTCGGAAAGATATCAGTTCATCTCTGTCGACGGCTTGTCAAATCAACGGTGAAGCCCCAACCTAGCAGCCTGTGTTTCAGACATAAGGAAGTGGATGGCAAATTGTTTCATCTTAAACTAGTTCTAGGTCCCAAGACAGAGGTGCTAGTTCTAGATCCCAAGACAGAGGTGCTAGTTCTAGGTCCCAAGACAGAGGTGCTGGTTCTAGGTCCCAAGACAGAGGTGCTGGTTCTAGGTCCCAAGACAGAGGTGCTAGTTCTAGGTCCCAAGACAGAGGTGCTGGTTCTAGGTCCCAAGACAGAGGTGCTGGTTCTAGGTCCCAAGACAGAGGTGCTAGTTCTAGGTCCCAAGACAGAGGTGCTGGTTCTAGGTCCCAAGACCTGTTTGATCTGACAATTGATCTCGATGGTTGTACAGTCATCTCAAATAAAGGACCTCAGCGTTACTCTTTCTTTTGAGGAACATGTACAAAATATTTCAAGAGCAGCTTTTTTCCAATTTTCGTAACATTGCAAACAACTGAAACCTTTTGTCACTTTTGTCACATCAATATTAGACTACTGCAGTGTTCTACTCTCCGGCTACCTGGAGAAAGCACTAAATAAACTTCAGCTAGTGCTAAATACGGATAGAATTTTGACTAGAACCCCAAATAATCCTATTACTCCAGTGCTAGCCTCTTCCTGTTAAGGCTAGGGCTTAAGAGTTTTACCGCTAACCTACAAAGCATTACATGGACATGCTCTTACTTATCTCTCCGATTTGGTCCTGCTGCACATACCTACACGTACGCTACGGAATTTCTAAGCAAACAGCTGGAGGCAGGGCTTTCTCCTATAGAGCTACATTTTTATGGAATGGTCTGCCTATCCATGTGAGAAACGCAGACTCAACCTTTAAGTCTTTACTGAAGACTCATCTCTTCAGTAGGTCCTATGATTGAGTGTAGTCTGGCCCAGGAGTGCGAAGGTGAACGGCAAGACACTGGAGTGACGAACCACCCTTGCTGTCTCTGCCTGGCCGGCTCCCCTCTCTCCACTGGGATTCTCTGCCTCTGACCCTATTATTAGGGCTGAGTCACTGGCTTGCTAGTGCTCTTCCATTCCGTTCCTAGGAGGGGTGAATCACGTCTTACCAGGCTTTTCCCCCCTGCTATATTCGACTTTTGTGGGTTGAGTCGCTGACATTATCTTCCTGTCCGGTCTTGTGCCCCCTCGGTGGACCTTGTCTCAGGGTAGTAAGTCGTTGGTCTGTTGATATCTCTCTGGTGGTGTGGGGCTGTGCTTTGGCAAAGTGGGTGGGGTTATATCCAGCCTGGTTGGCCCTGTCCCTCTCTGCCCTCCCAGAGGAGCTGAGCCCTAGGACCATGCCTCAAGACTACCTTGCCTGACGACTCCTGGCTGTCCCCGTCCCCAGTCCCCCTGGTCGTTCTACTGATCCAGTTACTGCCATTATGATTGCGGCTATGGAACCCTGACCTGTTCACCGGACCTGCTACCTTCTCCCAGACCTGCTGTTTAGATCCTCTCTCTCACTCTCCCACTCTCTCTACCGCACCAGCTGTCTCAACCTCTGAATTCTCGGCTATGAAAAGCCAACTGACATTTACTCCTGAGGTGCTGACCTGTTGCACCTTTTATAACCACTGTGATTATTATTTTACCCTGCTGGTCATCTATGAACATTTGAACATCTTGAAGAACATTCCAGCCTTAATGCCCATGTACTCTTATAATCTCCACAGGCAAAGCCAGAAGAGGACTGGCCACCCATCAGAGCCTGGATCCTCTCTAGGTTTCTTACTAGGTTCCTGCCTTTCTAGGGAGTTCTTCCTAGCCACCGTGCTTCTACATCTGCATTGCTTTGGAGTTTTAGGCTGGGTTTCTGTACAAGCACTTTGTGACATCTGCTGTAAAAAGGACTTCCGTGATTGATTGATCATAAGTCTTTGAGTGTGTATGTTTGTTAATGCATATATGTGACAGAGGATGTGTGTGTTCGGTCTGTCTGTGTTCGGTCTGTCTGTGTTCGGTCTGTCTGTGTTCGGTCTGTCTGTGTTCGGTCTGTCTGTGTTCGGTCTGTCTGTGTACTTATTTGTGCATAATCATGATAAAGATTACACGCTCCCCGACTCCCATGAGGAAAGCGGGCAGAGAAAAAAAGGAGGGATGTGGATTGTGTGAGAGGAGAGCACTCCCTGGGGGACAATAAACTCCCTTAATTAGGAGGGGCCTTGTTAATTAAATCCCGTGCCCGACTACATCAGAGGGAATCTTTGCCAGAGAGTGCTGCTGACTCCTCGCACCCCGTCCCCAGCCCTGCCCCAGTGAACCCAGCTCTCCCAGTTAGTCAGCGCCAAGGTGCCTCCCAGTCCGCCAGCCAACACACCCCAAAACAAAGACAGACTTCCATGTTCCATCTTCCTACTCTCAGGCTGCAACAGTCCCGGTTCCTGCACCCTTTTATTCTTACATCACAGCCGATGCCTCTTGGGTCACTTTAGAAAACAAACCGAGGATTAGCCAGTGAAAACTGCCCAAGAAAGACTGGTTTCAGTGTCTTTAAACAGCATTGCAAATGATTCTGTCTCAGAGGATAGTTGATATCACTAGAGTTTAGAGTGGGTTGAGTTTAAAAGAAGTTAAAAGTGTTCTGAGAAAGCTGGAATTCTCCCAGAGGGGCAACTCGCACCGGTCGACCACACAGCAAAACAGAGACGTGGGAGAGAGAGAGAGAGAGGGATGGAGCTTTAAAATATACAGGAGGTTGAATTGATTAAATGCTGAAAAGTGTGAGTAATTCCTCCAGCCCTGGGAACACACACTGCACTCCCTCCATTATTCATGGGCCTGCATTTCTCTACTCTCTCTCCCTCTCCCTCTCTCTTTTCTCTCCCTCTCCCTCTCTCTTTTCTCTCCCTCTCTCTCGCTCCCTCTCTCTCCCTCCCTCCCTCTCTCTCCCTATCTCTTTCCCGTTCCCTCTCTCAGTCTTGCAGTTGGCTGTCGATGAGCGATGATAAATTGCATGTAATTTGGAACCTTCATTTGTTCTGTCATTCTTCAATAACTGTGTCCAACAGAAATCAAGTGCCTGGCAGTTATTGTACTTCTGTTCTCGCGTTGTGATTATTCTTTATGATTCACCTTACCTGGTTGTCTACCATTCAGCCTCTGAATCGCTGTCCTTCAGCGTGTAACTTTAAAAAGGAAAGTGTTTGGTTGTGTTGATAATGACAAAATTGCCACCATTATTATCAAGCAAAGAGCATGGCATTTAAATTGCCCTTTCAGGCTTACAACACAATAGCAACCAGCTGTTCAATAATACCATCTTGCATCACCTTTTCACATAGACAAACAGCTCTGAACAAATACTCCTTACTATGCCTTCTTTATATCCCCTCCCATCCTAGGCCTGAAATAGCCTTACAAAACCCAATATCATTTACATTTAAGTAATTTAGCAGACGCTCCTATCCAGAGCGACTTACAGGCGCAATTATGGCTCAAGGGCGCAGACAGATTTTACACCTAGTCGGCTCTGGGATTCGAACCAGCAACCTTTTGGTTACTGGCCTATCGCTCATGTATTTATAGGCTCCAGTTCAGACAAATATATTGCCTAAGCCGATACAACACCAGTACAACAACCACTATAGAATGTAGCTTTACATTTATAACGTCTGGGTTGGGTGATGGGGGAAAGGATGCATTAGTAGTGGTGGCAGTGCCACAGCTGGCATCTTAGCCCATGACCACCCACTGCTGTGGTAGAGATGTGCCCAGTTTAAATGTACATGGGGGATTTGTCTTAAGCCCGCAGGGAGATACATTGCAGGCCTGTGGGGGTTAATGGGGTTGAAATGGGGACCCAAGACTCAAAGCGTTTAGATTACAACAACTCAGCTCTGATTCGCTATGGAGGATTAATTCCCAAATGGAGGGGTTGAGGTCTGTGGGAGTCCAATAGGGGGTGCTAGTCGTGTCTGTACCCCTGGTTGTGCAGCCTAGGGATGAGTTGAGAGTCTTTGGTGTTAAAGCTAAGAAGTGGATGTTTTGGTGATATAAGGAGTGGTGTCCCTTTGAAATGTCTGTTGGGTTGAGTGTGTGTGTGTGTGTGTGTGTGTGTGTGTGTGTGTGTGTGTGTGTGTGTGTGTGTGTGTGTGTGTGTGTGTGTGTGTGTGTGTGTGTGTGTGTGTGTTGCTCTATGCTTGTGTGTGTGTGTGTCCAAATAAACTTGAATGTGTATGCATGTGTGCCTATATTCACGTGCCTTCACTCAAGGGGTATCTTCAAGCAGACAGACCCCTGCTCTGTTCCGTCTCTCAGGTCCGTGTTTTATCTGGGATATGTACTGTATAGTACCTTTGAGTCTGTGATATAAAGAACATTTCCATTATCAATCGTACAGTAGCTTAGGCTCCTAATAGTTTTCATCTCACAGCAGCTTTCCACCAGACGTTGTTTGAAGCTGTACGTTCTGTCTAAAACTCCCATTAAGGATGCAACCGAGGATAACACGGCTCTTCAAGCAGTTATTTATTTATCGAAAGAGACATTCTCTCTCTCCCTAACTTCTGCCTCGCTCATACTCTGATGAACCTGGTGTGTTACGTGTTAATGAGCCGCTAATGAGCCCAGCTCTTAATCTCACATGTAAATCTGTTTTAGCATGGAATACGGAGCAGACCCCAGGTCTGGGGAGGCAAGGTGCCGCGAGGTGGGGCGTATGGGCCGGTGTGAGGGTGAGAGGCCTGGAAATTAAACAGGAAACAAGTTAGAAAGAATCAATGTCTCCCGTGTTCCTCTGTCCACTCCAGTCTCAGTGTCCCCTGCAGAGAGAGACTTCACACCCTGGGTCTCACAGCAGAGAGAGACTTCACACCCTGGGTCTCACAGCAGAGAGAGACTTCAGACCCTGGGTCTCACAGCAGAGAGAGACTTCAGACCCTGGGTCTCACAGCAGAGAGAGACTTCAGACCCTGGGTCTCACAGCAGAGAGAGACTTCAGACCCTGGGTCTCACAGCAGAGAGAGACTTCAGACCCTGGGTCTCACAGCAGAGAGAGACTTCAGACCCTGGGTCTCACAGCAGAGAGAGACTTCACACCCTGGGTCTCACAGCAGAGAGAGACTTCAGACCCTGGGTCTCACAGCAGAGAGAGACTTCAGACCCTGGGTCTCACAGCAGAGAGAGACTTCAGAACCTGGGTCTCACAGCAGAGAGAGACTTCACACCCTGGGTCTCACAGCAGAGAGAGACTTCACACCCTGGGTCTCACAGCAGAGAGAGACTTCAGACCCTGGGTCTCACAGCAGAGAGAGACTTCACACCCTGGGTCTCACAGCAGAGAGAGACTTCAGACCCTGGGTCTCACAGCAGAGAGAGACTTCACACCCTGGGTCTCACAGCAGAGAGAGACTTCAGACCCTGGGTCTCACAGCAGAGAGAGACTTCACACCCTGGGTCTCACAGCAGAGAGAGACTTCAGACCCTGGGTCTCACATTAGAGAGAGACTTCACACCCTGGGTCTCACAGCAGAGAGAGACTTCACACCCTGGGTCTCACAGAAGAGAGAGACTTCACACCCTGGGTCTCACAGCAGAGAGAGACTTCACACCCTGGGTCTCACAGCAGAGAGAGACTTCAGACCCTGGGTCTCACAGCAGAGAGAGACTTCAGACCCTGGGTCATGGAGGATACATCTGGAGAGGTCACTACTTTGAGAGTGAATCTACAACTTTCTCTTTAAAGCCTTTGAAGTCTCTGTGTGAATATGAAGGACAAATTTCAATTTTTTCTCTCTCTCTCTCTCTCTAGCTTCCTCTCTCCCCCTCTCAGCCTCCCTCTTTCTCTCTCTTTCCCTGTATCACCCTTAAAGATGAGAGGCTGTCCTTCTCTTCAGCTGTTCTAAAGGGAGGGTCCTTTTAGTCTCTCCCAGCAGGTCCTCTGTTGCTCTTGACCTCTCTTACCTGTGGGAGCCCTCTAATCAACCAATTACAGTCTCTCCTTAAGTTTCACTTGATCTGCTTGATTCCCTTTAGAAGGTATAAAGAGTGCATCTATCCTAGTCAAATGTATGGTTAAAGTTTAGTATTGAACTTGGATTAATAAAAGAGAAGTCAAGTTTGTATTCCCATTGTGGGGTCGCTGTAAGGTTTAGGGGATATTCTGAATCCCAATCTGAATCCCAATCTGATCCCAATCTGAATCCCAATCTGAATCCCAATCTGATCCCAATCTGAATCCCAAGTCATCTTCCTTCTTCTATTTTTCTCACTTCTTGACCAAGATGCAGAGAAGGATTCTCTGGGATTATCAAACAGCCAAAGTTTCTTCCTTGACTTCTGGTTCACCACTGAAGCCTAATCTTTTGATTTACCCTGGCCCTTGTCTGGACAATGTTAATACTTAGTAGCAGTGTCCTTTAGGGCGGCAGGTAGCCTAGCGGCAGGTAGCCTAGCGGTTAGATCGTTGGACCAGTAACCGAAAGGTCGCTGGTTTGAATACCCAAGCAGACAAGGAGAAAAACCTGTGGATGTGTCCTTGAGCAAGGCACTTAATCCTAATTTGCTGCAGAGACTGACCCTGTAGGTAGGCCATCATTGTAAATAAGAATTTGTTCTTAACTGACTTGCCTAGTTAAATAAATAAATGATTTTGATTTTAGACACAGCCTATAAACAGTAACTACCAGCTGTTTATTATTTCCCATCAGATTTTATTTTTTTACAAACACATTTTGACAACCCAAACTTGAACTCTTGAACGGGATTGAGTTCAGAGCGAGGTGTAGAGTATTGCAGTATGATCAGAGTGACAGTGGGCGAGAGGCAGCTGGGGAATTGGAGCGGCAATCTGTCTCCTTTGCTACAGATCTGTCTCACCATATGTGTGTGGTGTTAGAATAGTGATCTGAAAAGATTTACTGCAATATTGAGGACACATGCAACATACACTTCACATGCCACATACAGGTTGAAGTCATTAAAACTCATTGTTCAACCACTCCACAGATTTCATGTTAACAAACTATAGTTTTGGCAAGTCGGTTAGGACATCTACTTTGTGCATGACAAGTAATTCTTCCAGCAATTGTTTACAGACAGATTATTTCACTTATAATTCACTATATCACAATACCAGTGGGTCAGAAGTTTACATACACTAAGTTGACTGTGCCTTTAAACAGCTTGGAAAATTCCAGAAAATTATGTCATGGCTTTAGAAGCTTATGATAGGCTAATTGATCATTTGAGTCAATTGGAGGTGTAACTGAGGATGTATTTCAAGGCCTAACTTCAAACTGAGTGCCTCTTTGCTTGACATCATGGGAAAATCAAAAGAAATCAGCCAAGACCTCAGTAAATATGTTGTAGACCTCCACAAGTCTGGTTCATCCTTGGGAGCAATTTCCAAAAGCCTGAAGGTACCACGTTCATCTGTACAAACAATAGTACACAAGTATAAACACCATGGGACCACGCAGCCGTCATACCGCTCAGGAAGGAGACGCGTTCTGTCTCCTAGAGATGAACGTACTTTGGTGCGAAAAGTGCAAATCAATCCCAGAACAACAGCAAAGGACCTTGTCAAGATGCTGGAGGAAACAGGTACAAAAGTATCTATATCCACAGTAAAACAAGTCCTATATTGACATAACCTGAAAGGCCGCTCAGCAAGGAAGAAGCCACTGCTCCAAAACCGCCATAAAAAAGCCAGACTACGTTTGCAACTGCACATGGGGACAAAGATACTTTTTGGAGAAATGTCCTCTGGTCTGATGAAACAAAAGTAGAACTGTTTGGCCAAAATGACCATCGTTATGTTTGGAGGAAAAAGGGGGAGGCTTGGAAGTCGAAGAACACCATCCCAACCGTGAAGCACGGGGGTGGCAGCATCATGTTGTGGGGGTGCATTGCTGCAGGAGGGACTGGTGCACTTCACAAAATAGATGGCATCATGAGGAAGGAAAATTAAGTGGATATATTGAAGCAACATCTTAAGACATCAGTCAGGAAGTTAAAGCTTGGTTGCAAATGGGTCTTCCAAATGGACAATGACCCCAAGCATACTTCCAAATGTGAGGGCTTGGTTGTGGTAAGGCCTCTGACTCCCACCAGGGGGAGTGAAAGGCACACAATCAAGTCCTCACACCCTAACTGGGGAAGTTAATGATCCCCAATCAGAGACAGCTGTCTAGGCCCCACACACATCCACCTGTGTGTGGATCATTGCTTGTGTTTCTGTTCATGTGTGTTCAACACAATGCCACGGTATTTGTACATTTATTGTTTTGCTTGTATTATATTTATATAATAAAACATGTTCGCAACGTCCTCTTGCTCTGCGCCTCGTTCCCTCTACACTCACAGTGACAACAAAGTTGTGGCAAAATGGCTTAAGGACAACAAAGTCAAGGTATTGGAGTGTCCATCACAAAGCCCTGATCTCAATCCTATAGAACATTTGTGGGCAGAACTGAAAAAGCGTGTGTGAGCAAGGAGGCCTACAAACCTGACTCAGTTACACCAGTTCTGTCAGGAGGAATGGGCCAAAATTCACCCAACTTATTGTGGGAAGCTTGTGGAAGGCTACCCGAAACAATTGACCCAAGTTAAACAATTTAAAGGCAATGCTACAAAATACTAATTAAGTGTATGTAAACTTCTGACCCACTGGGAATGTGATGAAAGAAATAAAAGCTGAAATAAATAATTCTCTCTACTGTTATTCTGACATTTCACATTCTTAAAATAAAGTGGTGATCCTAACTGACCTCAGACAGGGAATTATTACTAGGATTAAATGTCAGGAACTGTGAAAAACTGAGTTTAAATGTATTTGGCTAAAGTGTATGTAAACTTCCGACTTCAACCGTACACGCTACACCTTGCCACGGACACACGCATATGTAAATGATTCTGCATAGATCCTTTACGCACTCAAACACACACACACACACACACACACACACACACACTGCCCAAAGAGCCACATATGCTGTAGGCACTTTCAATACGCTCACACACACACAAACAAAGAACCCCCTCTTTGCATTTGGGGACTTCACATGGTAGCCCTCTCTAGTTTCCTGCAGCAAAGTGATTTTTTCAGGATCTCTGGAGAGATGTATAGATTAGATAACGTATAGGGCCAGGGGGGCGGAGAGATGTCACCATGCATCGTGTTTGAATATTCATGGTGGTGTGGCACTTTTGTGTTAGCGATAAGCCACAGATTCTCCTCTCCTGGCTCTCCTCTGTGGCTCAACACTCCCATCATCAGCGGGTGGAACCTGCTAAAAGCATCAGAGGCCATCTGTCCATCTGCTTGACTATCTGCTAATAGATGTGTAAGCACAGGTTATTACAGTCTGACACACGTGTACTCACATGACAACAGAAAGATGTACAGGTTCCAAATAGACTTGTCTTTTCATGTTACCTGAATCATTTTTCCCTTAAAAAAAAAAAAAGATTGCAGTAACTACACTGAACACAAATATAAAAGCAACATGTAAAGTGTTGGTCCCATGTTTCATGAGCTGAAATAAAAAAATCAAGTTTCCAAAAAGTTTATTTCTCTCAAATTGGGCAGACATTTTTTTACATCTCTGTTAGTTAGCATTTCACCTTGTGCTGGGGACAATAAAAGGCCACTCTAAAATGTGCAGTTTTGTCACAGAACACAAAGCCACAGATGTCTCAAGTTTTGAGGGAACATGCAACTGGCGTGCTGACTGCAGGAATGTCCACCAGAGCTGTTACCAGATAATTTAATGTTCATTTCTCGACCATAAACTGCCTCCAACGTTGTTTTAGAGAATTTGACAGTACCTTACAACCGCAGACCATATGTCACCACGCCAGCAAAGGACCTCCAGATCCAGCTTCTTCACCTGCAGGATCGTCTGGAGGGGTGCTGAAGAATATTTCTGTCTGTAATAAAGCTCTTTTGTGGGGAAAAACTCATTCTGATTGGCTGGGCCCCATGGCTGCACCCCTAACTAGTCGTGAAATCCATAGATTAGGGCCTAATGATTTTATTTCAATTGACTGATTTCCTTAAATTAACTGTAACTCAGTAAACTCTTTGAAATAGTTGCGTTTATATTTTTGTTCAGTATATATAGAGTTTGAAAATACAAGGTAACTCTGGTTTAATGCAATTGGGATATTACAATGTTTTTAATAGTATCATGCTTTAACTGAAGTTTAAATATTGTTTCTAGCCCATATACTAGTCTTACTTTAAAACAAATTGTAAGCTTAAATAGAATGAAAATCTATCAGAGGACAATAATGAACAGAGAAACCCAGAGACAATCCCTGCTAAATCTCTCCATGAGGTCCTGGTAGAACGTTTGGCATTAGCAGACCCTGTGCGTATTTATGGGCTCTCCCTGCGGCTAATTGAATACCTGTCTTATGTGGTCTGATTATGGAAATAGGTCCCCACAGTGCAGCCCGTCCTTGTGATTACAATTGCCGTGGAGGCTCAGAGAACGGCAGAGGCAGCAGCACAACTCACTGGTTTATGGTACAGCTGATAAAGTCCTCACTTGAGCCTCGTAGAGTAAAGAGGCACAGGATTGCGATGACCTTTGACTGACTGAGGTCATAGGAAAGTATACTCTAGCAAGGTGAGTTTGACAACTTTGGACAAGAATTACTGTGAATGTCAGTGTGTATAGAATTACAGACCTATTCTAGTTTTGACAAAGTAATTGGAGGTGAGTATCATGGCATTTTTTATAAATGATACAGTGAGATCATATCAGGTGAGATCAAGCACTCTGCCCTTAATATCATGGAAATATACATTCTACCCATGGTGCTAATATGTGCACATGTATGTGTGCGTGGGGTGTGTGTGTGTGTGTCAGTGCATATACCAACTTCTCTTAATGTGCACTGCACACACATGGCACACACACACACACACCATAGCATGTGTCCTCGGAGACCGCTGTTCTCTTTTTGACATAAAATTGCATTTTGTGGGGTTGAAAAAGTGCTGTTTGCTGAGCTTAATTTACCTGGCCTTGGCGTCACGGAGAGCCAGGGAGAGGCTGATAATTAAAATGGAAGCCTGCTGCTGAGCGTGAGTGAGTGAGTGAGTGAGTGAGTGAGTGAGTGAGTGAGTGAGTGAGTGAGTGAGTGAGTGAGTGAGTGAGTGAGTGAGTGTGATGGAGGGTGGTGATGACTAACCTAGCTTAAAGCTTAACGTTGCCTAAGACCTGAAACGTGTGTTAACTTGTGTTAATGCCTAGTTCAGCGAGTTAACAGTGGGTTTGACCTAAAAAGAGAAAGCTTTGGTAAAACATGAATGGGCCTAACTAGTCATGAATGGGCCTAACTAGTCATGAATGGGCCTAACTAGTCATGAATGGGCCTAACTAGTCATGAATGGGCCTAACTAGTCATGAATGGGCCTAACTAGTCATGAATGGGCCTAACTAGTCATGAATGGGCCTAACTAGTCATGAATGGGCCTAACTAGTCTAGCCCTTCCTCCACTCAGCTTGGCTCCCTAACTCATTTGGGGGCATTTGATTGGGAGCTGATGAAATCCGCTGAGAAGAGATGAAAACAGCAGGAAGGCAATAAAAGGCTTGTTAAGAGAACTTTATCAGCCTTTTCTCCTCTGGCAGACTGGAGAATACAGTCCCCATAAGAGAACTTTATCAGCCTTTTCTCCTCTGGCAGACTGGAGAATAGAGTCCCCATAAGATAACTTTATCAGCCTTTTCTCCTCTGGCAGACTGGAGAATACAGTCCCCATAAGATAACTTTATCAGCCTTTTCTCCTCTGGCAGCTTGGAGAATACAGTCCCCATAAGAGAACTTTATCAGCCTTTTCTCCTCTGGCAGACTGGAGAATACAGTCCCCATAAGATAACTTTATCAGCCTTTTCTCCTCTGGCAGACTGGAGAATAGAGTCCCCATAACGGAGCCAAAATAGTCCTGCTCTTTTTTCAGAGAATTTAAAGACATTCTTCACCCCATCAAGACCGCCAGAGACTATTTCTAATCTTCTTAGCCAGACATGGAAACAGTTTTAAGTGAAAGGAGATCATTTGAGGTCTGTGCACACGAAACTGACACCCATTTTTGTTTCCAGATCCGTCTTCTTCCATATAGATTTTTAGAGGTCAGGTAGCACGTGACCTCCCTCTGTTTTCTTGTAGACAGATTGAAATGACTAGCTAGCCCATTCCTGAGCAGATAGACTCTTTCCAAAGCCTAATGGAGTAGTCTCCTTGAGAGAGAGATTCCAGAGGAAGCTCTTTGTGGTCCAAACACTGAGATTGCTTCCTGTGCGTTCACAGAGATCAGACGAGAGATGCAAAAACAGGGAGAGGGGAGATGAGGGTGGCAGTTGACCTCGAGGGTAGGAGCGTTGGGTCAGTAACCGAAAGGTTGCTGGATCGAATCCCCAAGCTGACAAGGTAAAAATCTGTCATTCTGCCCCTGAACAATGCAGTTAACCTATTGTTCCCCGGGCGCCGAAGACGTGGATGTCGATTAAGTTAGCCCCCTGTACCTCTCTGATTCAGAGGGGGTTAGATGCGGAAGACACGTTTCAGTTGAATGCATTCACTTGTAAAACTGACTAGTATCCACCTTTCCCTTGATGTAAAGAGATTCCAGGTAAGGGTGTAACCTCCTTAATTTGGTTCCGGTAACGTTTAAGCAACGTTATCTCGCCACCACAGAGTGCTAGACGTCCAGCAAGGATATTAGCTCCACGTTAGCAGGACCGAGACAGCTGGACACACTTGTTGAAAAGGTCATCTTAGAAGTAGCTTTGCTCTCCCTGTGTGTGTGTGTGTCCGTGACAAGAGGTGTCATGCATGCCAGTTGAAACTAAGGCACAGGCCTCCTCAATTTTGTACGATAAAAAAGATACACCAACGATATTACATTTGGACACCAATACCCACTCCCGAAATGTTGGATGCCCAGCTCCGACTGTGCATGTTTATCTATGTGTATGTGAGAGATGTAGAGTGAGCCTGGGATGGGGTGTGTGCGTACGGTCCAGGGAGGATGTATATGTTTAACCCTCTGCGTGTTTTACCTTGTACGTGAGAGATGTAGAGTGAGCCTGGGATGGGGTGTGGGCGTATGAATGAAAGTATGTACACCGTATGCATCCAAATGTTATGCTTTTCTTTGTTGAAAAATAATGCGTGACGATGGGGAAGTTTGCACAGGGAAGCTGGGTGGTGATGAGAGTGTATGCATGATGGTATTGTGTGTGTGTGTGAGTGTGTGTGTGTGTGTGTGTGAGAGAAGGGATATAGACAGTAGGCCTCTGCCTTTGTGTGGATTTGTGTCAGTGGGGGATTTTGTGTGGCAGTGTAAGCATGTGATTAGATGTGTGTGTGTGTGTGTGTGTGTGTGTGTGTGTGTGTGTGTGTGTGTGTGTGTGTGTGTGTGTGTGTGTGTGTGTGTGTGTGTGTGTGTGAGAGAGAGAGAGAGCGTTTATGCATGCAAGTGCTGTGTGTGATAGTGTGTGTGCGTCGTCCTCTCGGTCGGGTTGGGCGGCTGAGGCCAGTTCATCTCACCCATATGAACAGATGCCATAGGGACAGACGGACACAGTGCCAACCTGACACTGGGCATCGGTGCTGGCCAAGAGTAACCTTCCTAGATTAACCCTAGTCCTACCTGCCAGGAGGGGAGCTGTGCCAGGAAGAGGCTGCCCTCTCCCCCTCTTCTCCTCCACCTACCCAATTTACCCTGAACCCAGCTGCCAGTGTCTAAGCCAGCAAGAGAGAGGGAGATAGCTAAAGAGAGAGAGGGAGGGAGATAGCTAAAGAGAGAGGGAGAGATAGCTAAAGAGAGAGAGAGAGAGAGAGAGATAGCTAAAGAGAGAGAGGGAGGGAGATAGCTAAAGAGAGAGAGAGAGAGAGAGAGATAGCGAGAGAGAGAGATAGCTAAAGAGAGAGCGAGAGAGAGATAGCTAAAGAGAGAGAGAGATAGCTAAAGAGAGAGAGAGAGAGATAGCTAAAGAGAGAGAGAGAGAGATAGCTAAAGAGAGAGAGGGAGGGAGATAGCTAAAGAGAGAGAGGGAGATAGCTAAAGAGAGAGAGGGAGATAGCTAAAGAGAGAGAGGGAGGGAGATAGCTAAAGAGAGAGAGGGAGGGAGATAGCTAAAGAGAGAGAGAGAGAGATAGCTAAAGAGAGAGAGGGAGGGAGATAGCTAAAGAGAGAGAGAGAGAGAGATAGCTAAAGAGAGAGAGGGAGGGAGATAGCTAAAGAGAGAGAGAGAGAGATAGCTAAAGAGAGAGAGGGAGGGAGATAGCTAAAGAGAGAGAGGGAGATAGCTAAAGAGAGAGAGAGAGAGAGAGAGAGATAGCTAAAGAGAGAGAGAGAGAGAGAGATAGCTAAAGAGAGAGAGAGAGAGAGATAGCTAAAGAGAGAGAGGGAGGGAGATAGCTAAAGAGAGAGAGGGAGGGAGATAGCTAAAGAGAGAGAGGGAGGGAGATAGCTAAAGAGAGAGAGAGAGAGAGAGATAGCTAAAGAGAGAGAGAGAGAGAGAGATAGCTAAAGAGAGAGAGAGAGAGAGATAGCTAAAGAGAGAGAGAGAGAGAGAGATAGCTAGAGAGAGAGAGAGAGAGAGAGAGATAGCTAAAGAGAGAGAGGGAGGGAGATAGCTAAAGAGAGAGAGGGAGGGAGATAGCTAAAGAGAGAGAGAGAGAGAGAGATAGCTAAAGAGAGAGAGGGAGAGAGAGAGATAGCTAAAGAGAGAGAGGGAGGGAGATAGCTAAAGAGAGAGAGGGAGATAGCTAAATAGAGAGGGAGAGATAGCTAAAGAGAGAGGGAGAGATAGCTAAAGAGAGAGGGAGAGATAGCTAAATAGAGAGGGAGAGATAGCTAAATAGAGAGGGAGAGATAGCTAAATAGAGAGAGGGAGAGATAGCTAAATAGAGAGAGGGAGAGATAGCTAAATAGAGAGAGGAGAGATAGCTAAAGAGAGAGAGAGAGATAGCTAAATAGAGAGGGAGAGATAGCTAAATAGAGAGGGAGAGATAGCTAAATAGAGAGGGAGAGATAGCTAAATAGAGAGAGGGAGAGATAGCTAAATAGAGAGAGGGAGAGATAGCTAAATAGAGAGAGGGAGAGATAGCTAAAGAGAGAGAGGGAGAGATAGCTAAAGAGAGAGAGAGATAGCTAAAGAGAGGGAGAGATAGCTAAAGAGAGGGAGAGATAGCTAAATAGAGAGAGGAGAGATAGCTAAAGAGAGAGGGGAGAGATAGCTAAAGAGAAAGGGAGATAGCTAAAGAGAGGGAGAGATAGCTAAAGAGAGGGAGAGATAGCTAAAGAGAGGGAGAGATAGCTAAAGAGAGGGAGAGATAGCTAAAGAGAGGGAGAGATAGCTAAAGAGAGGGAGAGATAGTTAAAGAGAGAGAGATAGTTAAAGAGAGAGAGGATAGATAGCTAAAGAGAGAGGGAGATAGCTAAAGAGAGAGGGAGAGATAGCTAAAGAGAGAGAGGGAGATAGCTAAAGAGAGAGAGGGAGATAGCTAAAGAGAGAGGGAGATAGCTAAAGAGAGAGGGAGAGATAGCTAAAGAGAGAGAGGGAGAGATAGCTAAAGAGAGAGAGGGAGAGATAGCTAAATAGAGAGAAGGAGAGATAGCTAAATAGAGAGAGGAGAGATAGCTAAAGAGAGAGAGGGAGATAGCTAAAGAGAGAGAGATAGCTAAAGAGAGAGAGGGAGATAGCTAAAGATAGAGAGAGAGATAGCTAAAGAGAGAGAGGGAGATAGCTAAAGAGAGAGAGGGAGATAGCTAAAGAGAGAGAGGGAGATAGCTAAAGAGAGAGAGAGAGATAGCTAAAGAGAGAGAGGGAGATAGCTAAAGAGAGAGAGAGAGATAGCTAAAGAGAGAGAGGGAGATAGCTAAAGAGAGAGGGAGATAACTAAAGAGAGAGGGAGAGATAGCTAAAGAGAGAGGGAGATAGCTAAAGAGAGAGGGAGAGATAGCTAAAGAGAGAGGGAGATAGCTAAAGAGAGAGGGAGAGATAGCTAAAGAGAGAGGGAGATAACTAAAGAGAGAGGGAGAGATAGCTAAAGAGAGAGGGAGATAACTAAAGAGAGAGGGAGAGATAGCTAAAGAGAGAGGGAGATAGCTAAAGAGAGAGAAGTAATAGAAAAGGGGGGATTGAAACAGTGAGATCAGAATTAGAGAGAGAGAGAGAGAGAGAGAGAGAGAGAGAGAGAGAGAGAGAGAGAGAGAGAGAGAGAGAGAGAGAGAGAGAAAAAGAGAAACAAAATTGGAGAAAGGGAAATGTTTGCAGCATCAGTATCAGTAACACCCTCGTCAGTATGCATGAAGGGCCTTCTCATGATTGTGTCTCATTGGCAACCACAGCTAGGCTGGGCTACTGTAAGTGTAACAGCCAATTGTCAGCCAAAAAACTGAAGCCAAATTATAACACTGACAATTACACCACCAGTCACGATCCGCAGCAGGTGAGCCAGGAAACACTCAGACTCAAAAAGAACCATTGGCCCATAGGCCAGCCATCCCAAAAAAACACACAGACATCCAAACTGCACGGATCCAAAACACTTTTAATAAATGCTATTTCTCAATGCGAGAAGGATGTTACTCAAATCTCTTTCTCTACCCTAAAAAACACTTTTCAAACTAGAGTACGTGTCCATAGACTAACCATAATAACCAGAGACTACCACTTAGGTTTAAACGTAGACAGGTTAGCAAGTCATGCCATGGGCAGAAGTGTGTGTTGTGATTCTGGATGGCCAGATAGCTAGCAACAGTGACAAGAAGCTGCCATGTGGGGAATCAGAGGTGGCATCGTTTCAGCTACTTTTATCTTCTTCTTGATGCCAATTAGCAAATTCACTAGCTAATTAACCAACAACTACAACAATGTATTTGAGACAACAAGTCCTCATTGTGCAAATGTATGTATGCTTTCAATAAATATTGGAGATAAAAAATAGTTTACATGTTGTCAACAATTTAAGCCCAACCTGTCTGTTTTGCCCCCATAGTTGACGAGCTCCGGTTTTGTTGCTAAACCCGTCTATTGCTCAACACAAATTCTCTTCAATTCCCAATAAACCGACTAGCCGTGGACATATGACGATGTAGCTAATTGCCATTGTAGAGTAGCTCTTGCCTAGACCAGTAAGCCACTCTCGTCCCCCAGGAGTCTCCTCTCATCATTTGACCCTCCAGCTGTGAACCATATTTCCCATCATACAGTGCCTTGCTAAAGTATTCAACCCCCTTGGCGTTTTTCCTATTTTGTTGCCTTACAACCTGTAATTTAAATGGATTTTCATGTAATGGACAAACACAAAATAGTCCAAATTGGTGAAGTGAAATGTATTCACCCCCTTTGCTATGAAGCCCCTAAATAAGATCTGGTGCAACCAATTACCTTCAGAAGTCACATACAGTCGTATGCAAAAGTTTGGGCACCCCTCTGAGGCTGCATAATAATTTACTCTGTCGTCACAGAAAATGATCACAGTGGCATGCCATTCATTTTCGAAAAAAAGCTGAGTACTGGGGTATTGTCCAGACAAAGATTTTTAGTGTAGCAATATTAAGTTGTATGAAATTAAATCAGATGTGAAAAATAGGCTATGCAAAAATTTGGGCACCCTTGTCATTCTGTTGATTTGAATACCTGTATCTACTTAGCACTGATTAATTGGAACACACAATTGGTTTGGTGAGCTCATTAAGCCTTGAACTTCATAGACAAGTGCATCCAATCATGAGAAAAGGTATTTAAGTTGGCCAATTGCAAGTTGTTGTTCTCTTTGACTCTCCTCTGAAGAGTGGCAACATGGGGGCCTCAAAACAACTCTCAAATGACCTGAAAACAAAGATTGTTCAACATTATGGTTTAGGGGAAGGCTACAAAAAGCTATCGCAGAGATGTAAGCTGTCAGTGTCCACTGTGAGGAACATAGTGAGGAAATGGAAGACCACAGGCACAGTTCTTGTTAAGGCCAGAAGTGGCAGGCCAAGTAAAATATCGGAGAGGCAAAGGCGAAAGATGGTGAGAACGGTCAAAAACAGCCCACAGACCACCTCCAAAGACCTACAACATCATCTTGCTGCAGATGGTGTCACTGTGCATCGTTCAACAATTCAGCGCACTTTGCACAAGGAGAAGCTGTACGGGAGAGTGATGCGGAAGAAGCCTTTTCTGCACATACGCACATTTAGACAAGCCAGCTTCATTTTGGAATAAGGTGCTGTGGACTGATGAAACAAAGATTGAGTTATTTGGTCATAACAAGGGGCGTTATGCATGGCGGCAAAAGAACACAGCGTTCCAAGAAAAACACTTGCTACCCACAGTAAAATTTGGTGGGGGTTCCATCATGCTGTGGGGCTGTGTGGCCAGTGCCGGTACTGGGAATCTTGTTAAAGTTGAGGGTCGCATGGATTCCACTCAATATCAGCAGATTCTTGGGAATAATGTTGAAGAATCAGTCACAAAGTTGAAGTTACGCCGGGGCTGGATATTTCAACAAGACAACGACCCAAAACACTGCTCAAAATCTACCCGGGCATTTATGCAGAGGAACAAGTACAATGTTCTGGAATGGCCATCCCAGTCCCCAGACCTGAATATCATTGAGAATCTGTGGGATGATTTGAAGCGAGTTGTCCATGCTCGGCAACCATCAAACCTAACTGAACTGGAGATGTTTTGTAAGGAGGAATGGTCCAAAATACCTTCATCCAGAATCCAGACACTCATTAGAGGCTATAGGAAGCGTCTAGAGGCTGTTATTTTAGCAAAAGGAGGCTCTACTAAATATTGATGTGATTTTTCTGTTGGAGTGCCCAAATTTATGCACCTGTCTAATTTCGTTTTGATGCATATTGCACATTTTCTGTTAATCCAATAAACCTCATTTCACTACTGAAATATTACTGTGTCCATCAGTTATTTGATAGATCAAAATGAAATTGCTGATCCAAACACCCAATTATTTATATACGGAAATCATGGAAATTGTCAGGGGTGCCCAAACTTTTGCATACGACTGTAACTAATTAAATAAAGTCCACCTGTGTGCAATCTAAGTGTCACATGATCTGTCACATGATCTCAGTACTCAGTATATATACACCTGGGCTGCGGTCCAAACACTTAAAAGACACACCCTATCCCCTCATCCCTCAAATTAAGTGGACACTTCTGATGGCGTATCATGATGTCTGATGAGTGTACACTTGCAGGGCAAGGGGTGAGGGAGGAAGGAATGATTTTTTAAATGGACCACACTTGTCACTTCTTCATCCTGCGATGATTGTGTTTTCAGCCAATGGTAGCTTGTGTGTGCTTTATCTGCGCAATTATGATTGCATGTCTACTTATACTAACTATATCATTATTAATATACTGTATGATAGCTAGCAAATTAATTAGTTAACTAACGTTAGCCTGCATAGCTGGAACTTCTGAAGAAGGAAAATATTTTATTCCAACATTTTCCAAAAGCTAACCAAACAAAAACATCATTACTTTTACGAGATATGTTTGAGCCGCCATGTGGATTAGTAGCACCATTTATAACTCATTTACATTAGTTTTTAATTACACTTGTATGTTGAACTCTCCATATTGACATTGAGGCAGACTTGTCTTAGCGGATGTACAAGCATCGCAAATTGAATGATGGGGAGTTTCAGGCCCCAAAGTGAACATAATTGTACCCTCGCAAACTCGACTAAAAACGAGGGCTGAGGGTCTTACGTTGCAAACTTCCCTTGCTTGGCTAATCATTTGGACCGCCCCCCAAGATGGCAACGGGGATTCCCCAGAGGGCATAAGGCTAGGGCAAGTGGACTAGGGTGTGTATTTTAAGTGTTTGGACTGCAGCCCTGTTCTGAAAGGCACCAGAGTCTGCAACACCACTAAGCAAGGGGCGCCACCAAGCAAGCGGCACCATGAAGACCAAGGAGAACAGGTCAGTTGTGGAGAAGTACAGATCAGGGTTGGGTTATGAAAAAATATCAGAAACTTTGAACATCCCACGGAGTACCGTTAAATCCATTATTAAAAAAACTGGAAAGAATATGGCACCACAACAAACCTGCCAAGAGAGGGTCGCCCACCAAAACTCACAGACCAGGCAAGGAGGGCATTAATCAGAGGCAACACAGAGACCAAAGATAACCCTGAAGGAGCTGCAAAGCTCCACAGCGGAGATTGGAGTGTCTTTCCATAGGACCACTTTAAGCCGTACACTCCACAGAGCTGGGCTTTACGGAAGAGTGGCCAGAAAAAAGCCATTGCTTAAAGAAAAATTAAGCAAACACGTTTGGTGTTCGCCAAAAGGCATGTGGGAGACTCCCCAAACATATGGAAGAAGGTATTCTGGTCAGATGAGACTAAAATTGAGCTTTTTGGCCATCAAGGAAAACGCTATGTCTGGCGCAAACCCAACACCTCTCATCACCCCGAGAACACCATCGGCAGGGACTGGGAAACTGGTCAGAATTGAAGGAATGATGGATGTAGCTAAATACAGGGAAATTCTTGAGGGAAACCTGTTTCAGTCTTCCAGAGATTTGAGACTGGGATGGAGGTTCACCTTCCAGCAGGATAATGACCCTAAGCATACTGCTAAAGCAACACTTGAGTAGTTTAAGGGGAAACATTTACATGTCTTGAAATGGCCTAGTCAAAGCCCAGACCTCAATCCAACTGAGAATCTGTGGTATGTCTTAAAGATTGCTGTACACCAGCGGAACCCATCCAACTTGAAGGAGCTGGAGCAGTTTTGCCTTGAAGAATGGACAAACATCCCAGTGGCTAGATGTGCCAAGCTTATAGAGACATAACCCAAGAGACTTGCAGCTGTAACTGCTGCAAAGGGTGGTTCTACAAAGTATTGACTTTGGGAGGGTGAATAGTTATGCACGCTCAAGTTCTGTTTTTTTTGCCTTTTCTTGTTCCCAAAATATCAATTTTAATTCCAGGTTGTAAGGCAACAAAATAGGAAAAATGCTTTCTCAAACCACTGTATATGTTGGTCAAAAGACCCATCCCATCTCATCTATCTCAGGAGTCAAATTATCCCACTAACACACATGCAGCAGCTCAGCGTTAATATAGTAAATCATTTGTAGTGTGTGGATCCATCTAATCTCTGTGGTTGGTCTAGTGGAGTGGACAGAACTGCTGTTTTCAGGGGCAAACAGCCCCACTGTTAAGACAGAGGCCAAACGGCACAACCATCCCCGTACTCCCTTAGCCGTCATACACATACTATGCATACACATGCACATACGTACATACACACTGACATACAGGACATGAGGAGTAAGAGCACTAGTGCAAGGCACTGGGATAATCTGGTCTAATGATGGGATCTGATACAGACACGGCACTGTACTCAAATTGTATGTATGTACAGTGTGTGTGTGTGTGTGTGTGTGTGTGTGTGTGTGTGTGTGTGTGTGTGTGTGTGTGTGTGTGTGTGTGTGTGTGTGTGTGTGTGGGTGGGTGTGGGTATGGGTGGGTGCGCATGTTCACTCATGGGCAAAAAACAGGGAATTAATGTGCAGCTGGTCAGTGTTTGAGAGCATTTCATTTTCCCAGTGTGTGGCTGTGTGTGTGTGTGGGTGTGTGTGTGTGTGGGTGTGTGGGTGGGTGGGTGGGTGGATGGGTGGCTGTGTCTGCTTAAGTCTGTGTGAATGGTGAATGACGTGCCTGTCTCTTCAGACAGGAAACTGTCAGGTCTGGCCCAACATGACAGAGCACAGCATGGCAACTTCCTGCTTCTGCCCATCATACGTACACCATCGCTGCCCGCCAAGCTCACCGCATAATCACATCAGCAGCTGTAATAGGGGCAAGAGAGAATCTCATTACGGACGCAGACTCAGTATGTTTTTATGAAGCCGGCCTCTTATTCGTTTTCCCTCAATGAAGATCCATGTTTTGCTATGAGAGAAGTAATGTGATAAGCGTCCGGGGACTGAGCTGACGCTGGCTCGAGGGACAGAACACAATTGTTGTCCAGCTTGTTGATTCAGAATGGTCGCAGACGATGATGTCACCTCTCGCTTTTTGCCACTTTCTCATACGTAGTCAGTGTGTGATGTCTGTGTGGGCTTTCTGACCAACGCCTCCCTCATGGTGAGTGTTGAAGAGGCTGGAACGAAGGCTAGTAGAGGCTCTCTTTACACACAGGGATCGGCAAGCCTACAGGGAAACACAGTGTCAGGTACAATAAATATAATATAACACTCAAGCCTACATCTTTCATGTGCCGTATTAACGCAAAGATTGCCATAGTCATCATTTCAACTTAATGGGTTGTTGTAAAAAGATGGATGAATTGTGATGAGCTAGTTGACAGACAGACAAACAAACAAATACAGGCAGCTTGATAAACCACCCAGCCAGCCAGTCAAATCAATTTCATGTTTGGGTCAATTAAAAGGCATAGTAAGGAACATGTACAATGGTATGACTATAGAAGGTACAATGGTATGATTATTTGAGTGGCAGCCCAGGTTGCATCCAATTAATTGTTAAATGCCATGCTCATGGATAGCCCCTATTAGTCCCGGTGTCTCCTTCACAAAAATACCCAAATGTTTATGCGGTCCAAGTGAAGAATAGCAGCCGCCCCTCCATGAAACAATGAGGCTGCTCTATGTCATTTACATAATTATAATTTAGACCAGCGGGAGGTAGGGAGGTAGGGAGGTAGGGAGGTGAGATCATTTAGAAAATTCTAACTATATTTTCTAGCCATGGGTCCATATTACATTTTTCCAGGAAGAGACAGATTTCGGTAGTATTTAAGGGAAATACTGGGGTTGCCTTAACCTTACAGTATATTGCCTTTTCATGCTATTCTCACTAAGCTGTTGGCTCGGATCCTAGAACAGAACGGGTGCTAACGTATAGCTTAGATTGCCTCATCGGAGGTGAGGAGAGCACAATCTCCCTCCTCCTCTCCTCCTCTCCTCCCTCCTCCTCCTCTCATCCTTGGTGTGTTCTTCAGCTCATCCATACTTGTTGCCATTACCAACAGTGGGACACCCACAGATCCTTTCAGATCCCTACATAGGATGTCAATATGGAACACAAGCAAATACAGTGAAGTCAAAATAGGACAAGCACGTATACCCACAAGCTCACACACATACATAACCGACACCGCCGCACACACACACACACACCAATACACATCTTTAACTTTGATGGTCCTTTAGGAGAACAAACTAAGCCTACACTCAACCCAGTGCATAAGGCTACCATGTCTCTTAGAGTGCGAGAGACAGCAGAGAGGTGGAGAGATGGAGAGATGGAGAGATAGAGAGGCATGATAGCTTGAAGTGCTCTGGGCATGCACAGTGTGTGTGTGTGTGTGTGTGTGTGTGTGTGTGTGTGTGTGTGTGTGTGTCCATGCTAGGGTATAATTAGTAAGATGGAAAAAATAAACAAACCTTCAGATTGTGGTGTTATGTCCATAAGAATATGTTTTATTGCTCTGTTGTCAAAATGTAGTCTGAGTTACATAATGAAAGCACTACAGTAAAGTGCAGCAACTGTCATAATCACAATCTGATCAGACTGTACAGTCAGCATCCCAGCAGTGGGAGATACAAACCAATCATCTTATTCTCACAAGCTTTACAAATTATCTGCTTCTTCTGTTGCCTGATAAAAGCTTTTTAGCAGAAACGTCTTAGATAATTTAGGATTGTCTTGCAAGTATAACTTCCATTTTCTTCCAATAATAACTGAATGTTTTCTATATCCAGTTTTTGCTTTATTTTGTGTAACTTGGATTGTGAGGCAGTAGAATATTACATATTTAGCTCTTGACAAGGGGGCATCCAGTTCATTTGAAATGGCCACTCCCCACAGTGCAATGTAATTTCTTTGGGCCTCAGGTGAGCTTATTAGCTATTTTGTTTAGCTATTTTGATCTGATCTTGGTGAATATGTATTCCTGATATGCATCCAAACTACCTCACGGTCTTTACATTGAAGTCAAACTTTTTAGAGGTGACTTCAACAAAGTCTTCAGGTAATTGTAAAAAATGGCTACAAAAATGGGACGCATGCAGCCATACACACATACTATTTGAATATCAGATTAAATTTTCAGCTGCCCTCGACGGAGTTGCATGCTTAAAAATAAAACTACTGATTTTGTCTACTCACTATTTTTTGTAATTTAATGTTGGTACGTGTTTACACACTGCTCCATATTTAATGGCGAGGTAGCGGAGAAAGTTTAAGAAGAATATTTTTCATCCACACATCTCCGGAAATCCCAAGGAGAACCCCAATCGAATGGCATGAATATTCACTTAGAATTTGCATGTTCTTAGCTCCTCATCTGCCTTTGGCTCGCTCACCTTTTGTGATGCGTTCATCTTTCCAGCGTTCCGGCCCTCTCTGAGCATATGTCATCAATCTGCAGCTACATCCTGTTTGTCTGATGCTTCATTTGGTTTTAATGTAATCAATTATGTAAATATCTCTGTTGTCGCAGGAAATTGAACAGTCGGGTTTGGAAGAGGAATGGAGAAGTTGACTCTGCCTCTTATCGTGCTGTGTAAATAAAGAGCTTTTCAAGTAGCTGTCTGTGTTCGGATGCGGCGGACTAGTGTCAACACAGTGTGCATTATGACTCATCAATTTGAACTTTTTGATTGATAGGGTTCTGTGGGGAGAGTAGCTCAAACAGAGGGCTATTTGGAGTGTTGCATCAAATAGTTTGGGCGTTAAATGCACAATGAAACTCAAATATAGCAGACACTATTTTTGTCTTGTTCATAATACAATCTTTCGACTGTCACAGCGAATTTCAGGAGCATCACAAGTAAGACCAAAGGTGACACTGAATACAGCAGACGTTTTCTACAGTCAAAAGCCTTTTTCTCCACCAAAAGTGTTTTGAGATGAGGTTTGGGAGTGCAGTGGATAATATTTAGGTAGGTTACTGATGATATTGTGGGCCCATACTAAAGTTTCCAAGGTGTCTGAATAGCGTTATCAATCCTGCTGCCCGTTATCAACCGCAATCTACCTCCGGTAGCTTTCAGAGTGCTTTGAGGGGAAAATGATCTGCTATCTGATACTTCAAGATTCTGCAAAGAAAATCTCACATCAGTCCTATCCAGTGCCGTCTATTGATAAAAGATTGGCTTGAAATTGGGTTTGGCAAAGGTTATTCTTCGGCCATCGCTGGCCATTATATTTCTGTTCAGTTCGGGAGACCAAATCTTACCTGCAATTCTAAGACTTTATCATCCAGCATCAATGTGTAAACAAAGGTGGTGAAAAGATCTGACTTAGGTCAAACAACTTTGTTCTCTTCTCTCTCAAGTGTGAATGCATGATGGCAGTCTTATGTAACAGAGTAACGGAAACAAAATGTAATATTTTTGGGTAGTGCTACAGTAAAAACGTGTAAGGTTGTTACGTTGGCATGTATGGTAAGTATAGTGAAGGGCAGGCAGACACACACATTAATACATTACAATGATATAATATACCTCTACAAATGTAAGTATTAGTATCACATAATTGAATTGGGATTAAGGCAGGCAGCTCTGCAGAGTGCCGGCAAGTAGCCTAGCGGTTAGAGCATTGGTCCAGTAACCGAAAGGTTGCTGGTTCGAATACCAGAGCCGACAAGGTGAAAAACCTGTCAATATGTCTTTGAGCAAGGCACTTAACCCTAATTTGCTCCAGGGGCTGACCCTGTAGGTAGGCTGTCATTGTACATAAGAATTTGTTCTTAATTGACTTGGCTAGTTAAATAAAGGTTACACAAATAAATAAATTAAAAGTAATAAAATCTTATTTTAAACCTAGCCTAACCACAGTGCTAACACTAAGTCCAGAAATCAATGTTTTGTTTTCATACATTATATGACAATTTGACTTTGCAGCTGGCCTATTTAAGGGGAAATCACTCAGTTCTGCCTCTAGGTCAAGACCTGCTTGAGGCGGGTAGGTACATACAGTCAGCTCCAAATTAATTAAATTGCTAAGTTATTGTCACACCTGTTTACAATACTCCAGCACCTTCCCCTTGTGAGGATAATGACACAGAGCCATTTAAAAAAATTATAATGTTTTATGAGACTGGAGAACACATTGGGGGGGATCTTAGACCATTCCTCGTCTGCGCTTATGGACAGAGACTGATGGCCATAGCAAAATGTAGATTCTGTGGTCAATTAATCATTTCTTTGTGGATTTTGATGTTTGCTTGGAGTTGTCTTGCTGGAAGATCCAATTGCGGCCAAGTTTCAGCCTCCTGGCTCTTTAACCACCACTGGTGTGCATGGCCAAAGAGCTATATTTAGTTTATATTTAGTATATATATAGTTTTCTGAAGTGCATTTTCGCTTGGATTGGAACCGGCGCTATGATCTGATGACATGAAAACAGAGATCTTTGGAATAAAAAAATGGAAGCATATGCAGAAAGGTATCTCATACCTACTGTAAAATAGTGTAGTGGATCATTGATGTTATGGGGCTATTTTGCTTTAAAAAACAACAACATGTTGTTTCTCATGGTTCCATGTTTCATGAGCTGATATAAAAAGATCCCAGAAATGTTCCACACGCTCTAATTTTGTGCACACATTTTTTTATATCCATGTTAGTGAGACAATATAATGTATCCACTTGACAGGTGTGGCATATTGCACAGGTGCACCTTGTGCTGGGGACAATAACAACAAAATGCCACAGATGTCTCAAGTTTTGAGGAAGCATGCAATTGGCATTCTGACTGCAGGAATGTCCACCAAAGCTGTTGACAGAGAATTTGTTAATTCCTCTACCTTATGCCGCATCCAACGTTGCTTTAGAGAATTTGGCAGAACGTTCAACCAGCCTCAGAACCGCATCTTCACAGATTCATCCCGGTTTCATTTGTACCAGGCAGATGGCGTGTATGGCGTTTTGCTGATGTCAATGTTGTGAACAGAGTGGAGGAGGGGTTATGGTATGGGCAGGCATAAGCTACAGACAACGAACACAATTGCATTTTATCGATGGCAATTTCAATGCACAGAGATACCGTGATGAGATCCTGAGGCCCATTGTCGTACCATTCATCCGCCACCATCACTTCATGTTTCACCATGATAAAGCACGGTCCCATGTCGCGAGGACCTGTGCAAAATTCTTGGAAGCTGAAAATGTCCCAGTTCTTCCATGGCCTGCATACTCAGACATTCCACTCATTGAGCATGTTTGGGATGCTCTGGATCAAAGTGTTCGACAGCGTGTTCCAGTTCCGGTCAATACCCAGCAACTTCGCACAGCCATTGAAGAGGAGTGGGACAACATTCCACAGGCCGCAATCAACAGCCTGATTAACTCTTTGCGAAGGAGTTTACTCATGTCACGCTGCATGAGGTAAATGGTGGTCACAACAGACACTGACTGGTTTTCTGGTCCACGCCCCTACTTCTTTTTTAAGGTATCTGTGACCAACAGATGTATATCTGTATTCCCAGTCATGGGTCATTGTCCTGTTCCCAGTCATGGGTCATTGGCTCCAATTAAGCACACCTACAGGGTATGGCATGGAGTTGCAAAATGGAGTGATAGCCTTCCTTCTTCAAGATCCCTTTTACCCTGTACAAATCTCCCACTTTACCACCACCAAAGCACCCCAGACCATCACATTGCCTCCACCATGCTTGACAGATGGCGGCAAGCACTCCTCCAGCATCTTTTCATTTGGTCTGCGTTTCACGAATGTTCTTCTTTGTGATCTGATCACCTCAAACTTAGATTTGTCTGTCCATAACACTTTTTTACAATCTTCCTCTGTCCAGTGTCTGTGTTCTTTTGCCCATCTTAATCTTTTCTTTTTATTGGCCAGTCTGAGATATGTCTTTGCCTAGAAGGCCAGCATCCCAGAGTCGCCTCTTCACTGTTGACCTTGAGACTGGTGTTTTGTGGGTACTATTTAATGAAGCTGCCAGTTGAGGACTTGTGAGGCGTCTGTTTCTCAAACTAGACACTCTAAAGTACTTGTCCTCTTGCTCAGTTGTGCACCGGGGCCTCCCACTCCTCTTTCTATTCTGGTTAGAGCCAGTTTGCGATGTTCTGTGAAGGGAGTAGTGCACAGCACTGTACGAGATCTTCAGTTTCTTGGCAATTTCTCACATTGAATAGCCTTCATTTCTCAGAACAAAAATAGTTTCAGAAGAAAGTTATTTGTTTCTGGCCATTTTGAGCCTGTAATCAAAACCACAAATGCTGATGCTCCAGATACTCAACTAGTCTAAAGAAGGACAGTTTTATTGTAAAAAGGTTTTCTAATGATCAATTAGCCTTTTAAAATGATAAACTTGGGTTAGCTTACACAACGTGCCATTGGAACACAGGAGTGATGGTTGCTGATAATGGGCCTCTGAAAGCCTATGTAGATATTCCATAAAAAAAATCAGCCATTTCCAGCTACAATAATCATTTACAACATTAACAATGTCTACACTGTATTTCTGATCAATTTGATGTTATTTTAATGGACAAAATATTTGCTTTTCTTTCAAAAACAAGGACATTTCTAAGGGACCCCAAACTTTTGAACGGTAGTGTAGAGTTTGAAAATAAAGGGAACTCTGGTTAAATGCAATTGGAATATAATTATTTTTTATATATATTTAAATACATGTTCTGTTGGTAATGTTGGTAGGGCAAATCAAGTCTGACATTTGTAACTGGAAATTATAAACTACAAGTTTGCATTTCCTATACAAATATGAATCTATTTTGAATGCTAATTGTTATTTTAAAATTATATTATTTTATACTATAGTAATAGACTTAACAATTAACATTTCCTGTTGCTGCAGGATTATTGCTCAAATGAAGACTTTGCTCATCTTTATCAAGGGTGCCAATATTTTGGACCTGACTGTATATACTGTAATAAATGTAATAACACTCGGAAAGTATTCACACCCCTTCCCTTTTTTCACATTTTGTTACGTTCCACCTTTGGCAGCTGTAATCGCTGCCAAAGGTGCTTCAACAAACTACTGAGTAAAGGGTCTGAATACTTATGTAAATATGATTTCATTTTTTGGTTTTTATTTTTGCAAAAAAAAAATATAACCAGTTTTTGCTTTGTCATTATGGGGTATTGTGTGTAAATTGATGAGGAAACTTTGTTGTTTCTGATGTTTCTGTTGTGTTGCTATGAGGAAGGTATGGTTTAAACAACCAATAATGTAATTATTGTAATTGGTCAACTTTGCCTAATCATGTATGACCAAGTCTAGAATGCGAAAAATACATCATTTCTCAAGTACAGTCCACACACACACACACACACACACACACAGGGAGAATACTACTGCAACCAAGGCAATTTGTCTTTCATGATAAATTCTCATTGGCGTATCCAGAGACATCCAGCCCATGCTGACAAATCAACACATTTTTCCCTCTCGCTCTCCCTCCCTTTCGTTCTCTCTCATATTCCCTGCAATCGATTTTTCTCCCTTCCTGTCCCTGCTCTGGAGAAAAATTGCACATTCCTCTAAAATGTGGTGTCAAAGGCTGCAAGGCTCAGCATCATTAAGAAAAAAACTAGCAGTTAACATGTTACATACTGCAGGCCAGATACTGTATCAGTGCCAATAAAGTTGGTCTGCTCTTAATCAATGTTAAAGTTCACACTTTAGTTTCCTATTCAGACCTCTACAGATTTATTTTTAGCAATAATGATTCCGCAGTATATTCCTCTTTTGAAAAGTATGATAGACAATTAGGCTTTAAGATTTCACCTTAACATATACTCAAACCCAATTGACATCTTTCATCAAGTGGAAATGTCGGACCTCTGTCATTGATAACCAGTGAAATCTAAAAAGGTGGAAGCAGGGTTGTTCCATCTCCCTGCCCGTCTGAAGTCAGCTCCATAAATTGGAAACAGCGCGGGCCCTAATCTTCCATCACCTCCACAGAGCGTCATAGCGACGATACACGTCCCCAGAACACCAGATATACACTCAAATTTAAATACAAAAGGGATAGTCAGGAAGACGCATCTCACATAGGCCCGAGACTCACTGCCTCGCCTGTCTGCATATCATTACTTATTAAAACAGACATCGCTATCTTTATTGACATTTATAGAGGTGGGGGTGATGGGAATAAGACCCCATGGTAACGGGATATCGGAGAGGATTACTTTTCCCTCTGAGTTGCCTCGGACCCGGCATGCCCTGAGGTCTGGTCGGACGGAGCATCTCGGAATGTGTCCGTGCGTATCACACCATTATTCCTGATTACTTAGTCATGGCTCTTATCTGCTAACTGACACATGGCTACTACTTCGGCTTTGGCATCGTATTCTAAATCCCTCCCTCCTTTCCTGCTCTCCCACTTTAAGGTCTCCTCTCTGTGCTGATCAGATTATAGACTAACCTTTGGCGGGAGGACCGTGACTAAAAACAGAACTGGAACGCATTATTGAAAATGTGTGACAAATGTGTCAAGCCTAATTGTTGTGTTGATGTAGAAAAGTAGACTACCTGTGGTACAAAACCAACCGTGTCCCGAAACCCCCGATGTGCCACCAACAGGAACGACAACCTTGAGGGACATTTCAGCTGTGGAGCCCGCTGCTAATTAGAACAGGAAGTACTCATTAGCCAATGACTGTCACCCTCCCATGGGTTGTCCCGTCTCCCATGATGCTCTTCTGGACCAGCATGAGTTTTTCATCAAACTCATTTGTTTCACAATGATTATAGGCCAATTTGCATGGAATATTCATTTCTTATTAAGTATTGCAATAAATCATAACATCCTCTAGTATTCTAGTAATAACAATTATGGATATAAAAACAAATCTGGACAGCATACTGAAATCCTACGTACCATCTGATTCCATTATAAACTGGCTCTGAGATGAATCGTCATTAACTTCTTCACGCAGCTGAATGGACATTCTCTAAACAATGGCAGAGGCTCCCCAGTGTCCGCTTAAAATTACTTGTTCCTGGTTGGTTCCTGATTTGATTTGATTTGATTTGAGCGCTACCCTCCTGCAGGTTTTCGTTTCAACCCCAGTTGTAACCAACCTGATTTAGCTCATCAACCAGCTAATAATTAGAATCAGGTGTGCTAGATGAGGGTTGGAGTAAAAACCTACAGGACTTTAGCACTCCAGGAACAGGGTCGGAGAAACCCTGGACTAGTCTGTATTTATTGTTGTCAGTCGATCGGTGTGCAGGCAGCGCCTTTCAGCTGACACCATTACCAGGGCTGTGGTTTTGGGAATAACACATTGAGTCGTAAAATACAACAGGGACTCATAGCCCTACCCTTTGCTCCCTTGCGCCATGTTCATCCCCCATAGGTTGTCAAGAGATTACCGGAACATTACAAACAGGGGTTCCAGTGTCACATTAAAACCTCTCCCCGTCCTAACAGCTTCTTAAACCATCATTGTTTCTCCTCTCTTTCCTCTTCCGCTTGAATGACTGGGGGGGAAAACTATGGAACAAAAAAAGGTTGTGACTTTCTCTGTGTCACCTCCCTCTGTTTTTAAGTAAGGGTAAGGGGGGGGAGGGGCTTACATCTAGTTACACCTCTGCACTCACACACAAAGGCAGAGATATGCATCTATTGTTGTTTATGCTGTATGCCTAGAGTCATTGCAAGTGAATAGAGGGGGTTTTCTGGTTTTGTGTTAGTGGTGGAAGTGTGGTTTTCGGGTAGAGGTTGGTGTCTGTGCAGCCAGACTGGACAAGTTCATCAGGTCTGGAGGTCTGGCTTGCCCCCCTGCTGAGGGGATCAGTCTGTGGGTGATAATCTTTGTGCTGAGAAGGGTGTGTTTGATATGGGGAAAGGATGTGAGTGTTATTACATTTATTACAGTGGAGTTTTATGTCTGGCAGGCCTTGCTTAGGGGAACATTAGAAGTGTTGACTTGCTGTTACATTAGGATGTCATTGAAGTTAGAAAAGTAGCAGGAGCTGGTGTTATAATATCAAAGTGGTGCCAAATGTCATGCAATTCGGTAGTTGGATGTTTGTTATGGCAGTATATGCATTGTAAATCCCTTATTGGTCCACCTTGTTAAATAATGTATGTTTATTCATACAAGCATTTTGACACAGACCAAGCTTTGTAATTGTGCAGGCATTAAATAAAAAATGACAATAACATGACAAAACTGTCTCTGATTCAAGTCTGCCTCTGTACTTTAAAGCTGGGATGAAAGCCTTTCCTTTCTACCAAGCTTGATATTCGGCTAGATGTTCTGTGTCTTTTTGTGTTATCAGGTTTTAGAAAAACTATTTGTACCAATGCTATTGAGCTGTCGCCCAGCGGGGGTCGGGGAGGGGGGGTTGCTTTCCCATAACACTGCCGAGGATTAAATACAAATATGAAAAGGTTTAGAAGTCCACAACATCTGCCTTTAGCTGTCATGCAGATAAATTGATTTTAAATTGTGAGGTACAACCCGTTTCACCTCATCAGTTTGGTCTGTTTGCAAAAATGTTACTGTTGACTAAGACCAACGAACTGTTTTGCCTCCTCAGCTGAAAAGAGAACATGCTCAATTTGGCCCACACATGTCAATACAATAAACTCTCATTCTTTGCAGCATCAGTATTTCTTTGTACGGGATGCAAATCAGTGAAACTGTTTCCATTTTCCTTCATTCTCTACCTTTTCTTTGGCAATCATTACTCCAAAATTATACACAGGCTGCAGTTTAACAGGCTACTATAATGTCTCAACAATACTACTGAGTAACAAAAGGACTGTCATTTCATTTTTCAGAATTGGACAATAAAAAATTACCAATGTCAGCTAATAGTGTTGAACAATTCATTAGTTAACATTTGTAGCCACCTTTACTAGCGATTCGATGTTGCGTTCCCCTCGCGTCCTCTCCTTCATTATCTAGAGTCCTCTCCTTCATTATCTAGAGTCTTCTCCTTCATTATCTAGACCTAATTCGTCTATTAATTTTATCTAAATGCATATAATCCAAGAATTAAATGAAAGATAGTCATAAATATTATGGCCAGCCTTTAGCTCACCTATCCCATGTGGAAAGCTGAGGCTTCGACCGGCCAAAAACCAACACTGCCATTACTTTTATTTAATTAAAGATGAAAAATATGGTGATTGTTTTTTCTCACAAAACGGAGATGATTCGACTAGTGAAAACATCTGGCATTGCGATTCATTTCAGCGCGCTTTGATAGGCGACCTTCTTCTACCCTCGTTTCGGAAATCGTCCTTCATTGCACTTGCATGATGTCAATCTGATGCACAACGCCCTCCCCCGAGATATCAAACAAGCCGCGTAGTGAGCAGCGCGAGCACTAGCCCGGACCGGACCGGACTACCGTGGAGCTGGCGTGTTGAGCGCGAGCGCGAGAGAAATGACAATAGCTTCTGGAGGCTGGACACTCAAACATGGAGCTTTTAAAAACGCTAATTTCGGTGCTTTGGATATTATTGCTGAATGGAAACAAGGGCTGTCACGCAGAGGAAGGTATGTGAAACCTATGTTGTATGTTTCCCCCGGACTGCTCGTAGCAAGTGGATGAATGCACGTCCAGACTCCAGCCCAGCCGAATTGACCGTCCCGTTGCAGGTTCCTGCACTGTGATGCGGACGACGTTGTAGCCTATATTTATACAAATAGACATATGTTAAGTAAATAATCTCAGTACCTTGAGGAATTTTGAACATTTAAATGGGAGAAAAGGCACCAGAGTTCGGGAAAACCTCTTCAAACCAATTTGGTATGAACGCCTCCTTAGATTTGGAGCCGAACATTACCATACATTTCGTTGCGTTTCAAACAACTCCAAGCTTTACGCATCTCTTTTCAGTAGCAAAGTGACAGTTAAACATGCAGACAGAATAGATCAAATGGTGTGACATGCAAGTAAAAACTAAAAGCGAGGTGTCAAGTTCTGTTTACCGACTTCGGATAAGGATTCCCAAAACTGTTCTTGTTGCAAATGTATAGCCTAGTCCTACAATCGTATTGTTACAAACTGCGTCCATTTCTCATTTTGACATTGAACGGAAACCGTTAAACTTGGACAGTAGTAGTCTTGCATCAACGTTGTAATGATTTTGTAGTTTGTATGAGCATGCTGTTAAAAATAGCCCACTGTTCATTCAATATTAAAGTCTGGAAAGCATCAATAAGCATTGCTTAAATTGTCAGGAAGTGATAGGCTATTTAACCAAAAATATTTAAATACAAAACTACATCTCAACATTTACATTGTTAACCAGATTGAATAGGAAACATAGATGCTCTCAGACACTATAGTCAGAATAGATTCCGACCCTATGCTTGCTTAAAGTTGTACTGGGCTCGACTTGCCTAAAAACCAGATTGTTACCATCGTTGCCCCATGGATATTAAGTCTGAAAGAAGTCGCTATAAAAAAAAAAAAGACGCAAGAGTCTCTACAAGCCTGAAGGTTGAATACATTTATATTTACACTTACTTTACCGCTTGTCCATACTGTTGGTCATTTTGACCGTAGGACGAGGAGATACAACATCCACAGGAAGGACTTTTTGCGGCACCTGTAGAATCATAACGGAATGTATCCGAACGTTGGCGACCGTAGCGCGTGACATTCGCCAGCGGGACGAAGTTCGGATAAAAGTATTCATATTCACCCCCAACATCAACATAGGTGGGAATGGCATGTTTCTATGTTTTGTAGTGAAACAATCTAGAGGAAGATAAGTGTTTCCAATGACATCATCTGTGTGATTTTAACCAATTATGAGTTGTTATTGACTACTAATTGGTTGATGATGTCATTGGAAACACCTAGACGATAACTAAGCAAGCACAGGGTCAGAATCTATTCCGACTAACACTTGCATAGAACAACTGGCTTCTTTTGTCTTATTCCCTTACAATCGCTCATTCCTTCAACGTCTCTCTGGCAGAATGAGAAAGCTAATGCCACAACTCTACCCTCACTTTCTACCCAGTAAAGTATTCCAGCCAGTGGGCTACCTCTCTCTCTGGTTGTGAGGTATTCAGCCCGGCTGTGATTCAGGTAGGGCTGGGGCTGCGTGCCACTGGTAGGCTCAGGTGAGTCCAGTAAAGCGTCATAATCTGTGCTGGGGTTCAGAGGAGGAAGAGCACATAATCGCCTGTGTCCCCCAGGCAAGGGTTAGTTCTGGCAGTGGCTAAGCACAGCTGAGCCAGGCTGCGCAAACACACATTGCATCTACACTGAACAAAAATATAACCGCAGCATGTAAAGTGTTAGTCCCATGTTTCATGAGCTGAAATAAAAGATCTCTGACATTTTCCATATGCACAAAAAGCTTATTTCTCTCAAATTTACATCCCTGTTAGTGAGCATTTCTCCTTTGCCAAGATAATCCATCCACCTGACAGGTGTGGCACATCAAGAAGCTGATTAAACAGCATGATCATTACACAGGTGCACCTTGTGCTGGGGATAATAAAAGACCACTCTAAAATGTGCAGTTTTGTCACACAACACAATGCCACAGATGTCTCAAGTTTTGAGGGAGTGTGTAATTGGCATGCTGACTGCAGGAATGTCCACCAGAGCTGTTGTCATGGTGACTGCAGGAATGTCCACCAGAGCTGTTGCCAGAGAATTGAATGTTAATTTCTCTACCATAAGCCGCCTCCAACGACAGAGAATTTGGTAGTACGTCCAACCGGCCTCACAACCGCAGACCACGTGTATAGCGTTGTGTGGATTAGTGGTTTGCTGACGTCAACGTTGTGAACAGAGTGTCCCATGGTGACGGTGTTGTTATGGGCAGGCATAAGCTACGGACAACGAACACAATTGTATGTTTTTTATCTATGGTAATTTGAATGCATCGAGATACCGTGACGAGATCCTGAGGCCCATTGTCGTGCCATTCATCCGCCACCATCACTTCATGTTTCAGCATGATAATGCACGGCCCCATGCTGCTAGGATCTGTACACAATTCCTGGAAGCTGAAAATGTCCCAGTTCTTCCATGACCTGTATATGTCACCCATTGAGCATGTTTTGGATGCTCTGGATTGATATGTACGACAGAGTGTTCCAGTTCCCCCCAATATCAATCATGTCAGGCTGCTTGAAGCAAATGGTGGTCACACCAGATCCACACCCCTACCTATTTTTTAAGGTATCTGTGACAGACAGATGCATATCTCTATTCCCAGTATGTATGTGAAATCCATAGATTAGGGCCTAATACATTTATTTCAATTGACTGATTTCCTTATATGAACTGTAACTCAGTAAAATCTTTGAAGTTGTTGCAGGTTGAGTTAAACATACACACGCTGCTCATATGCACATATAGCTTTGTTTCTTGCATGCACATACACACACAATCTCACTTAAAGCTGCAATATGTAACTTTTAGTAATTACATTTTTTGTTCAAAAGCTCCAATACGTTGCTAGTGGTCATCCAATGTGATGCAACAGTAACAACAGTGTGCCCATAGTCTGCCTGAGAACCGCTGTATTCACTGGTATTCATTTTCCCAGTGGAGTTGTATTTTTCAGCCATATTTTGAGTGACGTGTTTTCCTTCAGTGAGGAGGCAGTGTTATAGTTAGCTAGCTGAGCCCATGGCCAACACTTGGCTAATGGCTAGCAGAGATGGCTAGCTTACAGACATGGCAGAGGCGAGGGGCAAACAACCTGACCCAGCAGTAACTACTCCTCCATCTAAGCCAAAGAAACTGTGAAATTTGGAGAGCAGTAATCGATAGAGCCCGGGCTAAGACGAGAGTAAACCTCAGATTTGCGTTCACACTGGAGAGAACTACCGGAGTTGAAGAGATTCAAAACCGACCCAGAAACAGATTTTTTCTGCTGAAAAGGTAAGACATTGCTAGCTAGATAATACATCTTGCTAGATATAAAGTGAAATGTTGCTATTTAATTGTAAATATGTACAGTTGAAGTCAGAAGTTTACATACACTTAGGTTGAAGTCATTAAAACTAATTTTTCAACCACTCTACAGATTTCATGTTAACAAACTATAGTTTTGACAAGTCTGTTAGGACATCGTCTTTGTGCATGACACAAGTAATTCTTCCAACAATTGTTTACAGACAGATTATTTCACTTATAATTCACTATATCACAATTCCAGTGGGTCAGAAGTTTACATACACTAAGTTGACTGTGCCTTTAAACAGCTTGGAAAATTCCAGAAAATTATGTTATGGCTTTAGAAGCTTCTGATAGGCTAATTGACATCATTTGAGTCAATTGGAGGTGTACCTGTGGATGTATTTCAAGGCCTACCTTCAAACTCAGTGCCTCTTTGCTCGACATCATGGGAAAATCCAAATAAATCAGCCAAGACCTCAGAAAATAAATTGTAGACCTCCACAAGTCTGGTTCATCCTTGGGAGCAATTTCCAAACGCCTGAAGGTACCACGTTCATCTGTACAAACCATAGTACGCAAGTATAAACACCATGGGACCACGCAGCCATCATACCGCTCAGGAAGGAGACGCGTTCTGTCTCCTAGAGATGAACGTACTTTGGTGCGAAAGTGCAAATCAATCCCAGAACAACAGCAAAGGACCTTGTGAAGATGCTGGAGGAAACGGGTACAAAAGTATCTCTATCCACAGTAAAACAAGTCCTATATCGACATATCGACATAACCTGAAAGGCCGCTCAGCAAGGAAGAAGCCACTGCTCCAAAACAACCATAACAAAGCCAGACTACGGTTTGCAACTGCACATGGGGACAAAGATCATACGTTTTGGGGAAATGTCCTCTGGTCTGATGAAACAAATATAGAACTGTTTGGCCATAATGACCACCGTTATGTTTGGAGGAAAAAGGGGGAGGCTTGCAAGCCAAAAAACACCACCCCAACTGTGAAGCAGCATCATGTTGTGGGGGTGCTTTGCTGCAGGAGGGACTGGTGCACTTCACAAAATAGATGGTATCATGAGGAAGGAAAATTATGTGGATATATTGAAGCAACATCTCAAGACATCAGTCAGGAAGTTAAAGCTTGGTCGCAAATGGGTCTTCCAAATGGACAATGACCCCAAGCATACTTCCAAAGTTGTGGCAAAATGGCTTAAGGACAACAAAGTCAAGGTATTGGAGTGGCCAACAAATTGGTGGGCAGAACTGAAAAAGTGTGTGCGAGCAAGGAGGCCTACAAACCTGACTCAGTTACACCAGTTCTGTCAGGAGGAATGGGCCAAAATTCACCCAACTTATTGTGGGAAGCTTGTGGAAGGCTACCCGAAACGTTTGACCCAAGTTAAACAATTTAAAGGCAATGCTACCAAATACTAATTGAGTGTATGTAAACTTCTGACCCACTGGGAATGTGATGAAAGAAATAAAAGCTGAAATAAATCATTCTCTCTACTATTATTCTGACATTTCACATTCTTCAAATAAAGTGGTGATCCTAACTGACCTAAGACAGGGAATTCTTACTAGGAATAAATGTCAGGAATTGTGAAAAACTGAGTTTAAATGTATTTGGCTAAGGTGTATGTAAACTTCCAACTTCAACTGTATGCAAGTAATACAAGTTTTGAATGTTTTCAAGCCACGCGTCCAATAATTTGTATTAGCTAGTTGGCTAACGTCAGCTAGTAAGTTAGCTTGTTAGCAGACTGCGACATTGGTTTGTTTAATTTTGAATATAAAATGTGCATGATGTTACTTGACCTTGTTACATTCCTGATGTATGTGGTCTGAAAACAACGCTGATATAGGCTAGCTAGCTAGCTCCTTCAGTTCACACGGAATAGCCACAATGCCCAGTTCAGATGCAGAAGATGAGACATAACGCAACGGTTTGTTTGAACTTAACATTCTAGTTTTAGAGTATTCAAATTTCAGCATGTCAACTTTAGCCAAAGTCTTGCGATGAGACTGATCCATTTAGCCATTCAAGAACAGTGCACTAACATTCTGGGTTCAGCTAAGCAGCTAACTAGCTATTTTGCTGTACGTAGTTAGCCTGGCTTGCTGACATTTCTGACATGTCAAAAACTGAATCCAGTTTTTGGTGTATGTATTTCATGACACTCGTTTGCTGCAACAAGTGGCAACTTTGTTTCAATGTTTAATCAAGGCATTGTAAAGCGGCACCATTACCGTGGAAACGTTCTCAACTGCACATCTCGTGTTCTTGATCTGAATGCCCAGTCTTTAGTCCGCTGTTGTACAGCACAACGTTCTAAAACAAGATAGTTTTATCTCTGATCTAGGTCAGGGATTGTCAACTCCAGCCCCAGCTAACACGACTCCAATAATCAACTAATCTTAAGTTTAGAATGCAATTAGTTTAATCAGATGTGATCGTTAATTCTGTAGACAAAATACTTGAATAATATTTGGTATCTTTCAGCTAATGGAGATGCTACAATAACAAGTCTCTACGCATTAAACTGCGAAGGACAACACCGACATCCCAGAGAAGATTGTGCACCCATCGAGAACGATCCTGAGATCAGATGACCCAAGACTCCCTGAAGTGCCACCACCAACAACGGCTGAGCTGCTACAACTTTGAGGAGTTGTCGCCAGGCGACACAGGGTGCAGGAAGCACACCTTTGAGCTGGGAGGGACCGGAGCCTTCCCTGTTGTCAGACTTGGTGGGCCTACAACCTAACATATCAATAAGGGACGTTTCTGTGGGCAACAATAAACTTGTGTGAGAAACAATACTTGTGCATTTTTTAAATCTAGCATATAGTCATTGTTATTGTACTTTTGGAATGGTTTTATCATTATTTACTGAACTATTCTCTTTTCCTGGATATCTATGCTTTTGACGGTTTACACTTCAAATTAGCAGACCTAGAGGTGGATAGATATCCATATGGACTGCCCAGCACATCTCCTCTTTCTGCAAAGGACAGCTCTTGCAATTTAGCCTGTAATGATACGAAAAAAAGAAACATGAAATTACAGAATGTAGCCAAATGTGTGATATGATTCTAATGTTGTGAAACGGGTGTAAGATTTTAATGAGGAATAGTCGTGTATAACACTTCTACAATCCATACACATCTCTATAGCCATAGCTCTCGAGAATCAAGTGGCCATCCCAGTAATGTTATTAGTTAGCATTGTCGAGGTAGTGAGCTAGCTGATGTTAGCTACCTTTCTGGCTGCCAACGTGAATATCATAACGTGTATACAATTTATTTGACCTGTTCTGAAGACTCAAATGGAATAGAGTTATCTTCAATCCCAACTCTGTTGGGTTGTCACTAGTTACCACAGCCACAAAGTCAAACTTCGTTACACTGTGTGCACTAGATAACACAGCCACAAAGTCTCAGATGTTAATTCTAGTCATCCCAGCGGCGACATACAATGAGAGCTGGGGTTTCTGGTATATCTTGTTAAAATCTAGAAAGAATACTGCGTTCTAGCCGGAGGGGTCTCTCAAAACATCTGTACACACATATACACTAAACAAAAATAAACACTACATGCTACAATTTAAACAATTTTACAGTTCATTTAAGGAAATCAGTCAATTAAAATATATTCATTAGTCCCTAATCTATGGATTTCACATGACTGGGAATACAGATATGCATCTGTTGATCACAGATACCTTAAAAAAAAAAGTATGGGCGTGGATCAGAAAACCAGTCAGTATCTGTTATCACCATTTGACTCATGCAGCGAGACACTTCTTTGCATAGAGTTGATCAGGCTGTTTATTGTGGCCTGTGGAATGTTGTCCCACTCCTGGCGGGAACTGGAACACGCTGTCGTACACGTTGATCCAGGTGAGTATGCAGGCCATGGAAGAACTGGGACATTTTCAGCTTCCAGGAATTGTGTACAGATCCTTGTGACATGGGGCTGTGAATTATCATGCTGAAACATGAGGTGTTGGAGGCAGATGAATGGCACAACAATGGGCCTCAGGATCTCGTCACGGTATCTCTGTGCATTTAAATTGCTATCGATAAAATACTATTGTGTTTGTTTTCCGTAGCTTATGCCTGCCCATACCATAACCCCCCCATGGGGCACTCTGTTCACAATGCTGACATCAGCAAACCACTCGCCCACGCAACAACATACACGTTATCTGTCAACTGCTCGGTACAGCTGAAACCAGGATTCTTTCACGAAGAGCACACTTCTCCAGCGTGCCAGTGTGCCAAGGTGTGCCCACTGAAGTCAGTTACAACGCCGTACTGCAGTCAGGTCAAGACCCTGGTGAGGATGACGAGCACGCATATGAGCTTCCCTGAGACTGTTTTTGACAGTTTGTGCAGAAGTTATTTGGTTTTGAAAGCCCACAGTTTCATCAGCTGTTCGGGTGACTGGTGTCAGACGATCCTGCAGGTGAAGAAGCCGGATGTGTTACACGTTGCCTGCGGTTGTGAGGTCGGTTGGACTTACTGCCAAATGCTCTAAAACAACATTGGAGGCGGCTTATGGTAGTGAAATGAACATTTTTGAATTATCTGGCAACAGATCTGGTGGACATTCCTGCATGCCAATTTCACACTCCCTCAATATCTGAGACATCTGTGGCTTTGTGTTGTGTGACAAAACTGCACATTTTAGAGTGGTCTTTTATTGTCCCCATCACAAGGTGCACCTGTGTAATGATCATGCTGTTTAATCAGCTTCTTGATATGCCACACCTGTCAGGTGGATGGATTATCTTGGCCAAGGAGAAATGCTCACTAACAGGGAATTTAAGGGGGGGGGGGGATATTTTATTTCAGCTTATGAAACATGGGACCAACACTTTATATGTTGCGTTTTATATTTTTGTTCAGTGTAGTTACGCAGTGCAGGTTTAAACACAGCAATCTCACTTAAACATAGATGCACATGTCCTTATCACACACACACACACACACACACACACACAAACACAAGCTTTCTTACTGTACACACACATGAACACAGTCTTTCATACATACCTATCCACACAGACATTTCACACATACACACGCATTGTGCACCAGGCAAACATGTATAGAGTACCATAATACCATACACACACACAGCTCCATGTTGCCAGCTTGAGTCGTTTCCCTTGAATGCTGGCCGGTTGGATTATTATTCTAATTGATGTTTTGATGGCAATTAATTGCTGTGAAAGCAATGTGTTTGTGAAGGCTGGGTTTGGCAGCACTGTAAGTGGGACTCGCAACAGGAGGGAAATTTGCCTCTGTCTGTTATTCCTCTCCCTCTCTCTAGCCAATCTGTATCATTAGAGATAATCTGCCACTTACATACACGTACCTGTCCTATAAGAATTAATTGACCGATACACAATTGGCTACAGTAAGGTAAGCCACTTTGATCTTATTGGTCAATGCTTGAGCGGATCATCAGAATGGTATAAACGCAGCCGTTGTGTTGGCTGTCGCACGCAGCTGCTCAGAGGACATGGTGGACTGTCTGTGTGCATGTCTTTGTCTGAGTGCCTTTTCGAGGATCTTCATAATGTTTCTTTATAGGTATGCCTGGTAGTAAATGTGTGTGTGTGTGTGTGTGTGTGTGTTGTGTGTGTGTGTGTGTGTATTCATGTCTGGGAAATCATGTTGTGTTATTCTGTGTCTGTTTTGCGTTTCTTGTTGTCTCCCCTCAGATTTCTGCACGCACCTATAGGCTAGGTGTGTGTGAGCCAGGTGTGTGTGTGTGTGTGTGTCTGTGTGTCCACACCCCTACATTACCATGCGTCTCACATCCCAGGCCAAGTTAACGAGCGTTAATACGACTGGGGCCCTGTAGGCAGTGCAGTGTGTCTTCCCCTCCCCACACAGTCAATCTCGTGCTCGCGGCCGCTCTCTCATTCCCCACGCCTCGACGCTAACACACCTTGGCATCTCATCGGGATCTCATTTACTTCTCTCCCTCCTCCCCTCCCCTCCCCATCCACCCATTCTGCAGCAGGGACCAGATGAGGAGATGCAGCTGGGGTTAAAACTGCAGCGTAGACTCCGGGTTCATCATGTTTGGTACCGGCGGAACTCTGTAGTGCTGTGTGTTGTAGGCTAGTGGCCAATCCTCAAAAAGGGGTTTAGTTTTTGAGGTGCCCCTACCCGAGGTAGAACAAAACTCAACTCAAATTTCTCCCGTTTATGAAGTGCATTGTTGTGAAAAACTATTTTACTGCAAAGGTGGTTACATTTATAGATGTTGTGACTTACTACCTAACCTCAAAACGTCCAAAATAATGTCTGGCTGGAAGGGGGGTAGACAGTCAGTTGTCTGCCTTACATACACAAACAAACAGCATTAGGATACCTTAATGCATCTAGGAAATATAGACCTGTAAACACAGAGATACAATATGCGGAAATATCAACTATGAATATTTATGATGACTGTAAACTTTACTTTATGCTAGCTGATTAATTGACAACTTTCCTAGTCAAATGTGCCCTCATTCCGTCCTGCCTGAAGAAATGCATACAGTTACACATGTTTTTTGTTGTTGTGGCTATTGTAATCGGCTCTAAAGAAACCCCTAAACTCTTAAGTGCAGAATAATGGGGGGTGGGGGGGTGTAACCAAATATTGCAAGCTCTTTATATTACAAAAATGTGTAATACAAGTTGTTGATTGTCTGCATGCACACATAAACAACGTTAGGAGTTAGTCATCAATCTTGTTCTGGAGGCAGCTCTGCAGAGTGGTCACTTGCTGGCACAACCACAAAGTCATAAAATCAGATTTTTAAACCTAATCTTAACCACACTGTTAATCATAATGTCCAAGCCTAACGTTAATTAAGTCAAATGCCTTAGGGAGGAATTTCTATCACAAACGTCAACCTGCAACCTTTGTTTAGCTGTAGGCTTTAACCAGCTAAAAGCAGTCGCCCCATGACACACAGTCCGTTATGCTATCCTCAAATTAATAACCAGCTTAAAGCAGTCGCCCCATGACACACAGTCCGTTATGCTATCCTCAAATTAATAACCAGCTTAAAGCAGTCGCCCCATGACACACAGTCCGTTATGCTATCCTCAAATTAATAACCAGCTTAAAGCAGTCGCCCCATGACACACAGTCCGTTATGCTATCCTCAAATTAATAACCAGCTTAAAGCAGTCGCCCCATGACACACAGTCCGTTATGCTATCCTCAAATTAATAACCAGCTTAAAGCAGTCGCCCCATGACACACAGTCCGTTATGCTATCCTCAAATTAATAACCAGCTTAAAGCAGTCGCCCCATGACACACAGTCCGTTATGCTATCCTCAAATTAATAACCAGCTTAAAGCAGTCGCCCCATGACACACAGTCCGTTATGCTATCCTCAAATTAATAACCAGCTTAAAGCAGTCGCCCCATGACACACAGTCCGTTATGCTATCCTCAAATTAATAACCAGCTTAAAGCAGTCGCCCCATGACACACAGTCCGTTATGCTATCCTCAAATTAATAACCAGCTTAAAGCAGTCGCCCCATGACACACAGTCCGTTATGCTATCCTCAAATTAATAACCAGCTTAAAGCAGTCGCCCCATGACACACAGTCCGTTATGCTATCCTCAAATTAATAACCAGCTTAAAGCAGTCGCCCCATGACACACAGTCCGTTATGCTATCCTCAAATTAATAACCAGCTTAAAGCAGTCGCCCCATGACACACAGTCCGTTATGCTATCCTCAAATTAATAACCAGCTTAAAGCAGTCGCCCCATGACACACAGTCCGTTATGCTATCCTCAAATTAATAACCAGCTTAAAGCAGTCGCCCCATGACACACAGTCCGTTATGCTATCCTCAAATTAATAACCAGCTTAAAGCAGTCGCCCCATGACACACAGTCCGTTATGCTATCCTCAAATTAATAACCAGCTTAAAGCAGTCGCCCCATGACACACAGTCCGTTATGCTATCCTCAAATTAATAACCAGCTTAAAGCAGTCGCCCCATGACACACAGTCCGTTATGCTATCCTCAAATTAATAACCAGCTTAAAGCAGTCGCCCCATGACACACAGTCCGTTATGCTATCCTCAAATTAATAACCAGCTTAAAGCAGTCGCCCCATGACACACAGTCCGTTATGCTATCCTCAAATTAATAACCAGCTTAAAGCAGTCGCCCCATGACACACAGTCCGTTATGCTATCCTCAAATTAATAACCAGCTTAAAGCAGTCGCCCCATGACACACAGTCCGTTATGCTATCCTCAAATTAATAACCAGCTTAAAGCAGTCGCCCCATGACACACAGTCCGTTATGCTATCCTCAAATTAATAACCAGCTTAAAGCAGTCGCCCCATGACACACAGTCCGTTATGCTATCCTCAAATTAATAACCAGCTTAAAGCAGTCGCCCCATGACACACAGTCCGTTATGCTATCCTCAAATTAATAACCAGCTTAAAGCAGTCGCCCCATGACACACAGTCCAGTATGCGATCCTCAAATTAATAACCAGCTTAAAGCAGTCGCCCCATGACACACAGTCCAGTATGCGATCCTCAAATTTATTGTGATACATGCTCCGAAAGCAGATGACCCAAAGTAGTCACTTCCCTTGCATCTAATTTGACAAATTTGCTGCGATTGGTGCAAACCACTTTTTTGTGATTGCCAACGCGTGGGCACAGATCCCCGGACCTTCTCTGTTGGCTGAGGCAGAGGGATTCTGGAGCTGGTGGTGACAACCTCGCTGTGTGCGAAAGGTCGCAGTGATTTGTGAAGATGGCAGGCGTGTCCGTGACATTCTCCCTCTGGGCTTTTTGGGGCGATGTCATTTTGATGGCAGAGAGCGAGAGAGGAAAGGAGGAGAGGAAATTGCCAGGTACATGGTGAGGGAAAGGAGGGAGAAACCAAAGGGGGAGGTGGGGGTGACGGACATAGGGATGAGCGAGGAGGGCAAAAGTAAGCATCCTAACCTGTCAACTTTCCTTTGGTACATACAGCATCTCTCCAATAAGGGATACAGTACAGCCTAATAAAGTCCAACAGTTCCCACAATGGCTCGGTGCACTATGGCTAACATTGACTTTGATGGATTGATTGATTTTGTCTGTCTTTAAAGCCTCCCATAGGGTCACATGATTTTCCTTTGTTCCCCTGTAAGGACGTACTCTATTCTGCTGTGTCTGCAGTAATGCTGTGTGTGGTGTGTGTGTGTGTGTGTGTGTGTGTGTGTGTGTGTGTGTGTGTGTGTGTGTGTGTCGATGGAGATGTTATAGGTAAGATGATGTCTTTTTCTTAGCTGATGCTTTAGCCTTATTGGATGGTGAGGAATGATATGGGGACTTTTTTATTCTGGTTCTAGTTGAGATGAGGGTATTTGTTACAGATGGGTCTCAACGGCAGATTCTGACTTAGGAATAAAGATGAATAGTGTGTCATTATTTGCGTCTGCGTGTCTAAAGGACGTCACGCTGCTTGCTCAGTGCGTACCACTTCCGATTCGGGCCACCTCAAAAGCCAGCTAATGAGGCGACGCAAGCGGGACACTTATGGCTTCGGAGTAAATTTGACACATCTCCATGTGCTACACATGCATAATAATGTAATATAGGTAGTGCGGTGTGACAGGCCTTCACATGCTCCACTCTGCTCTTTGTGTTCCATCTTCCACCACCAAAGCTGTTAACACGGTCAATATTCAGAAAGATGATGAACTCAGTGGAGATGAACATGGAGAGTGGGACTCTGGGAAGTGCGTCCATACAGTAGTAGGGGTCGGGGGTACGTTTTTAAAAACAACCGATGTGTTTTGTAAAGGTTCTATTAAGGTTTAAAGTATAAAAGGCCTTACCTGTTTTATTTTCCTTTGTTTTTCGACGTTGCCTTGACGAATGTATTCGCTACTCTGTATATACTGTACAGTGGTAAAAATAGAGGGGTTGTCTGGGAGACGTAGTTCCTCAACATATTCAATACAGTATATTATGTAGTCCAAGTGGAATTTAACTGACCACTTTAGTCCATTGAAGGTGGTTTTTAGACCAGAAATAATCTGCTGCTTAGAAACCGGCCCTGAATGTAATAAACCTTTATGCTTTCGGAATACAAGATGAACTTCTAACATAGATCCTATAGTATCTAGTCTGAGTACCAATCTCTTTACCTAACATAGATCCTATAGTATCTAGTCTGAGTACCAATCTCTTTACCTAACATAGATCCTATAGTATCTAGTCTGAGTACCAATCTCTTTACCTAACATAGATCCTATAGTATCTAGTCTGAGTACCAATCTCTTTACCTAACATAGATCCTATAGTATCTAGTCTGAGTACCAATCTCTTTACCTAACATAGATCCTATAGTATCTAGTCTGAGTACCAATCTCTTTACCTAACATAGATCCTATAGTATCTAGTCTGAGTACCAATCTCTTTACCTAACATAGATCCTATAGTATCTAGTCTGAGTACCAATCTCCTATAGTATCTAGTCTGAGTACCAATCTCTTTACCTAACATTCCACTGCTTGCCACTCCCAAAGATACTGTACTCCACAAGCTTATTAATGATAGAATGTTCATATTGGAAGACTGCTGAAAGGCCAGTCTCTTTGGCACATGCCATGGAGTACAGGGAGTGTATTAGCCAAAGACACTGATATCCAGGCTATATAGTACCTGCTTGTAAATGTTCTGGTCCTTTTCTCACAGCTGTTGGCTTAGAGACTATCAGCCTCAGTCTAGCCTGGTTTAGACTGCAACATTACCTGCTGTATCACACACACACACCACACGCACACACACACACACACTGATTACTCCTCAATGCCTCCATTACACAGCAAATGATCAGAATATCCATGGGTTGGTTTTACAGGGAGTACAGTGTACTTCAAATGTAGTTTGTTGTATCCTAACATGGAAGTACTCGCTGCCACTGTTGAGCCGTCCACTGTTAACGTCAACCTCTGTGACCCAGAAGATATGCGTTCTGCAGCTTGTAGAACATGACATGAGGTCTGTGCCATGTGCCCATCTATCCAGGGATTCCATATTGGACAGGACATTAAAGACACACGAGATGTGAAACAGAATGTTGTGTCCACCGTCCACTGTTCCCATCCCATGAGCCTCTCCTCCCCTCTCCTCATCCACGCTGTGCTGTGTCAGTGCTCGCCTCGCCGGGCCTGGCTCTGGGGGCCGTTCGTCAGCCCGAGAGTGCTCTGAATGTGCGTTTCATGTCCGCCCGCTAGCCCTATGTTGCTGCAACGTCTGAACGACTGTGTGCGCTTGTGTACGGTAAAGGCGACTTCTAACTCTTGTCACTTCTTGCCCCCCTAAGGCGTTTGGGCTACTCTCTGTGTGCAGGGCCACTTCTGTAGTGTTTTCCAATCTCACTAAAATATCATATTCATGACATCATGTTCCTCCTCGTCGACATGTACTGCGAGTATGATGTGTGCAACGCATCAGAGCAGACATCTCTGTAATGCACTGATTTCATCCACATTTCAAAGGCGGAGTCAACGTGTTCGCCATAGGAAGTCGCACACACGTCGCATGTGGGCTGGAGTTTAAAGCAACCAGTTGGACTGGAAGGCCTCCTGGGTTGAAGTGACGCAAAATAAGGTGGTTGTGTTTTGAAAAGGCACATTTGTAAAGAGATTGATCCCACTTGACGCTAACATAACAGGAGTCCCATCCAGTGACAAAGAAAAGGATTGGTGCAATCAGGGAAAATATCTTCGCCGCTAATCACCCGCTAATCACCCGCTGTCAAGTCCTCAGTTAAACAGTGTGCTTACTGATTAGGCATTTGACACAAGTACCACTGGCTTCATTTAAATGCACACATACACTCATACGGTTCATTCACACACACCGACGTGTCCTGTGTTCGGATGTAATCCTGCCCCCTTCTCCCTCCCCTTCTGGTAATGACGGTCATGTAGGAAACTCAGCTGGCTGGAGCACATAAAGCATTAGCCCCCCCCCACCCCCCCCCCCACGCTCATAATAACCCATTCATCTTTTGGCATTTAACCTTTCAATCTCAGACCAGGGGAACTTACGCACATCAGTTCATACACCCTCAGACAGTACATGCATGTCTACACAAACACACTTACTCCCTCGCCACCTCACCATCTCAGTTACAATGGGAACGCCGTTTCCCCTCTCCCCTCCTCAGCAGTGTGGGTTTGACCAGTGACCTGGAATATTGTCCGACCTTTTTAATGGACAGTTTCCTCTGCGCTGAATAAATGCATAAATCACACGGCTCTGGCTCAATCGTTTCTACAACCTGCCTCCCTCCCTCACCCCTGTCTCACCCACACCTCGCCAAAGAGCAAGTGGAGACCCCCCTGGAGACGGCTGTCCACAATGAAAGGGTCTTAGCCGTGGGGTCCTTGGCGAGAGCAGTGTAGGTGGTGGAAGCCTTTAATGGGCTAAGTGGCGGTACGCTGTAACCTGCCAGCATGGGCCCCTTAGTATTCAGTTGTTCTGTAGAGAGGGAGATGGAGGACAGGAAAGAGAGGAGATGGAGATGGAGGGGGAGAGCGGAGGTGGGTCACTGTTGTCAGAGCCCCACACACACACACACACACACACACACACACACACACACACACACACACACACACACACACACACACACACACACACACACACACGATGATTTAGCTGAAGGGTAAAGAGAAGGTCATTGTGTGTTCCATTGCTGCTTGTGTGGAAATTTATTGAAACAATGGCGGCTGGTTTTGAGCTGAAGCAAGAGAAAATTAACTCTGACTTTGGAATCAAAAGTTGCCCACTCACATCTCATATATGTTATGACTACAATATTTTATCTTGATACATTAATAAATGCACGCTGTGTACATTTTGTCGTTGAACTGCCTGAAATATCCACTGTAGTGTACATAGATAGCAGGCTAACTGTCAGAGTCGGTAACTACTCCCAAATAATTATTGGCGAAACGTTGGCCATCTACCTTCATATCAAGGTAATTTATTACATGTAAAACTAGATTATTACAATTCACCGATAGCTAGCTAATAAATACAAAGTTAAACATTTATGGCAAGGAGTGCGAGTGCTCCTCAAATGCGTTCTCCACACTCTCGTCCACTCTCGTCCAAGAACGTACTCAAGACAACGTCCCCGGAAAATAAACTTGCCGCATGAAAGTGTGGAGCGCTGCATATCGAGAAACACAACCATCTGTGAAAGTGAGTGTGTGTTTGCCTGTTCTGTGTTTTCGCGCACCTACAGCACCTGTCTTGCTTTTGTGTGAGTGGGTTTATAGATTTACAAATGTATTTTGAGTGCGTGTGTGTTTTGAGTGTGTAGCCTAGCTGGTCCTGATTGCAATCAGCAGTAGGAGGTGAGGCTGTTGCAGATGTCAGTCAGCTGGATGGCTCTCCTCAAACAATGCACTAGCAGCCCCTATATGGTTTCTGTTTCGCCTGTTTCAGCTTGATTTACTCTTTGGCCTGCTTCAGCTTGGTTTACTCCTTGACCTTCTTCAGCTTGGTTTACTCTGATTGTGTATTTGGGGTGTAATTGCTCATGTTGACCCAGGGATGGCAACACAAAATAATCAATCACTTACGCTGGCAAACCCAGAGTGATTGACTGGCAGAGAGAAGATGAGAGTTAAAACAAGAACTAGAGACTTTGCCAACCTAATTCACAGTGAGACAGTTAGACTGATTGGTTGCCGTCCTCCTGAACACACACACAAACACACACACACTGTAGAATAATAGTGAAGACATCAAAACTAACACATGGAATCATGTAGTAACCAAAAAAGTGTTAAACAAATCAAAATATATTTTATATTTGAGATTCTTCAAATAGCCACCCTTTTGCCTTGATTACAGCTTGGCACACTCTTGGCATTCTCTCAACCAGCTTCACCTGGAATGCTTTTCCATCATTCTTGAAGGAGTTCCCACATATGCTGAGCACTTGTTGGCTGCTTTTCCTTCACTGCGGTCCAACTCATCCCAAACTGTCACGAGTGGGTGTAGAGAGAGACCAAGGCGAAGTGCAGCGATAGTTCAACATGTTTATTTTAACTAATAAACTTTAAATGTAACGAACTATACAAAACAATGTAGCAATGAAACTGAAACACTCACTTGGCTGTGACATGAGACGTATAAACATCCAACAATGACCCACACACAGGTGGCTGAGAGTGGTGCCTAAATGCAATCCCCAATCAGAGACAACCCTGTACAGCTGTCTCTGATTGAGGATCATTACTCCCCTAGTTAGTGTGTGAGGGCTCGACTGTGGTTCTACCACTCCCCTTATTGGGAGTAAGGTCTAACCACAGCCAAACCCTCACACAAACCATCTCAATTTGTTTGAGGTCGGGGGATTGTGGAGGCCAGGTTATCTGATGCAGCACTCCATCACTCTCCTTCTTGGTAAAATAGCCCTTACACAGCATGGAGGTGTGTTTAGGTCATTGTCCTGTTGAAAAACCAGATGGGATGGCGTATCACTGCAGGATGCTGTGGTAGCCAATCACAAACAGAGT